>CM060188.1:11800000-12070000 GCA_030549335.1 Pontederia crassipes | reverse complement strand
AAATTCAAATTTTAATCACAAAATTTACATATTAATATATAGAGTTTAAAAAATTTTAAAATTTTGAGGGGGGCCCTGCGTGGGTCCACCCCTGACAACTATGGTTTGATAAATATATGTTAGGAAAATCCAAATAGGTGTTTGGTTAATGAAATAGAATACTGTTTTAAGATTACAAGGATTGTATATTATAATAGAATAAAGAAAATATTGAAATGAAATGTTACATAGAGAGCAAGTAAGCACCCGCAAAAGAACATACCACATTTATAATGTTCATTCTAAATTACGTTACGTCGGTGGTTCCTTTTTTAATAAAATGTTGATAATTATAAAGATGTAAAATAAATTAACTTCAGTAGAAAATAAGAAATAATAATTAAAAAATAATAATTCGATTCCTAAAGTTACGGCCTTGGTTTATGCATACCGCTCCCCCCCTCCACCCACATAAACACAAATTAAATTAGTCGGATGCTAATAACACTAGACATTGATGAGTCTTGATCGAAAAAAAAAAAATCATTTAAGTTTTGAAGGTTCCGTCCCCAAACCTCCAAGGAGATATCGTAGGCAGCTCGAACTCTTCTTGGAGATTTACCTCCAAGGAGAGATCGTAGATAGTTCGGACTCTTCTTGGAGATCTTCGTAAGGGACAGATGATTTCATCGTCCTCTTTGTTTAAGCAGCTGAATAAGATAAGAATCATATAGAGTTATGAGTATATTAGGATTCAAGACACTATCAACATAAAAAGATATTATATATATATGTATATATATAGTAATCCTTATTATGAATTACAAATTAAAAGTATTATCAAGCAAACATGTAACTATGACTATATATGCAATCTACTATTAATATTGTATTATTGATTATACAAATAAAAATTGACCTTCTTGTTACTGGCTGCAGTAGATAATTAATACCGACCATAAATAATAATAATACAATTAAACATATAAGATAATAAATGAGCATTCTGCAAAAAATTTTTGGCAGCGAGGAAAAAAACGTGATTCTATTTAATATATTTTTACTGCGACTATATCTTGGACCCTTAATTGAATTCCACACGTTTTTTTTTGTAACTTTTGTAAACGGATAAAAAAAATACAAACAATGAACAGCTCGCGAGATTTTCCGGTATTTAATGTACTTTCAAACGATGAATTTTTCGACCATGCAGACTCAATTACTATAACTTTATTCAAACATTTAATTACTAATTTACTATAACGTCCAAAGATTTTTTTTGCTAATACGTAGTCCTATCAGAATTCGAGGTATCTTACGTGGTTCTCGACTATGAGCCATTTACCTTACCCAAATATAAAACACCATAAAAATATTACAAGAAAACCGTCAAATCACTATTGATGACTTGAAGAAATTGCTATTATTTTTACTCACAATTTAACTTTACTTTATCGTCGCCTGAGTCATTATTCAAACTTTAATGCGTCATTATGAAAGTTCAAACATTTATCTATGCATGATTGCATGCATGTGACGTGACTTAAGAACGTAATCATGTGTGAAATTGTTTCATCACGAACGTCATCAACATCCGCTGAACTCGGCCATACAACCAGTGTGTAAAGAAATAAAAGAGGCTTGAACAATGATTGAATTATTACTTATGCCCAAAACACAGTTAATAACTTTGCACAAACTATGTGTGCATGTAATGTAATCTAACGTAACTTGGCAAGCATTCAACGAACTTGGCACTAACTTTTTAAAAAACATAATTTGTAACACTCAATATTTTAACAGGGCAATAAAATAATTTAGACTAAATTAATAGATAAAAGGTGAAATTAAAAAGGAAAAAAAGAAAAGAAACAAAGATTAAATTCTATTGAAGGTAGGAATCATAATTAGTTTGAAATTGAGGATTTTAATTTGATTTGAGGTTTAAAAGAATATTTAATAGATATAGGACTTTTAAATAGAATAGAATTGAGAGTTTTATGACTTAAAAATATTTTAGTCATTAAAATAATATTGACAGAAATTAGATGATAAAATATTATGAAATTAAATAATTTCAAAAATTAGGTGATAAAATATTATCATATTAAATAATTACGAAAATTAGAGAAAAGAAGAAAATAAAAGGAAAAATTGGAAGTAGAGTTTGATTGAAAGAAATTATAGAAAAGATAAAAAGAAATTTGAATAGAGATAAATTTTGATAAGTATGATTATGAAATAATTAGTGAAATTCGAATTTAATTAAATATAAATATTTAAGTGATGATAACTAATGATGAATGATCATGATTGATGGAGGAATAGGTCAAGGCTCAATAGAGTCAAAACTCATAAGGATCTGAAGGATGGTTAGAAAGTATGATTTGCTTTCACAGAATTTCTTCAAGAGAGTTCCATCTTTCTCCTTCGTTTTCTTGCAAACCGATGCATTTGAGAGTGCGTGTGATATATCATTTCAAAATTTCGATAGAGGAGAACAAGATCCAAGTGGTATACAAAGATTTCTGAACGTCAATAAGGAGTAATTATCGGTCAAAGTCGAAACGTTTGTGCATAGTTTCAGCAAAAGAATTTTAGTTGGTTTTTCAGTCAATTTTAAGTACGTAGGAAGATCCCCACGGCGTCAATTTTTTATGACATAGACCCTTGACCTAAGTATTGACTATTGTATGGATGAATTGTAAATTGAATTGCATTGATAATCACATAGAAAATAGGGCCGAAAATTGTGCTGAAAATGACACTTACCAACGGTGGTAGAATCCGGCCTGAGTTTTGCTCTGTCCGGCCCGAATTTCTTGGAATTCGGGTGGCAATCGAATTGATCCAGACCGAGTTCGTAAGAATCCTGCTCGGGTTGCAAGGTGTGTGGCCCGGGTTCTATAACCCGATTACGACACAAAGATATTACTAAGAATCTAGATCGGGTTCCGACTAACTCGATCCGAGTTCTGTTAATATTTATGGATGAACGAAAGTTGAATAGGATCCGGATCGAATTTTGAATAGTCCAACCCGAATTCCGCGATAAAGATGAGATTAGATTAAGAAATCAAATCGGCTCGGCTTATGTCAAACTCGACTTGGGTTCTGATAATATGGAAATTAGATTGGAAAATCACAGACCAATCCGACTCGAGCTGTGTTCCAATCGGCCCGGATTTGTTGATTGAATTGAAATATATATATGAAGATTGGAGGAACATGCTCGGGTTTCATTCCACCCGGCCTAGATTATGTTGACCGAATTTGAATCGGTATGAAAATCAGATGAACCGGTCTGGGCTCTACCTTACTCGGCTCGGGCTTTATAGAAATATGAGTATAATTGAGTATAGGGGGAACCGAGTTCTATCCCATCCGACCCGGTTCTGAAGTTCGGAAAGGACATTTTTTTTAAGTTATTAGAGTATGTTTAATTATGATAATTGTGTTATTACATATATTTGATCATATTATCATGCTATTGATCTCATTGTGATGATATTGATCCTACGAATATGATAGATTGATTGATACCTTGTGCATCCAAGATTAGAAAGAAAGTCTAATAGAAAATAAAAACAGACGTCATAGGTTAATTAGATAAAAGATGAAAGGAATTTAAAACTAAAGAGCTCTCAAAGCAGCCTATATGGTTGAAACAACCCTCATGATTGAAGTACTGAACAACCTTTATGGTTGAAGCAGTCTTTGTAGTTGAAGCGCCCTTGTGATTGAAATATTAAGCAACCTTTATGGTTGAAGCAACTCTTGTGGTTGAAGCAGCTTTTGTGGTTGAAGTATTGAGCAGCCTTTATAGTTGAAGCAGCTTTTATGGTTGAAGCAGTCATTGTGATTGAAGTACCGAGTAGCCTTTATGATTGAAGCTAAAATAAAATTGATTGACAAGATATTAAATTACAGCTTTTATGATTGAAGCATAAGAAGATTAATTGATTGTTAAATATTAAAGATAATTGCAATCTTTATGGTTGAAGAATAAGAATGGATGATTGGTTGATATTGAATTGTTGATGTTAATATTAATTGAATTGAAATTGCATCCTTTTGGTTCAAGTATAGATAGATAATTGATAGAAAAAAATAACTGAACTGCAGTCTTCGTGGTTGATGTATAATAAAAATTATTGAATTGCAGTCGTCTATGGTTGAAGTAATATAAAGTAAAGATATATTAATTGTTAAGATTAACCTTTATGGACGATGATAAAGGATGATAGGATTATTGATTCCAACCATCCTTATCTGATGAATAATGCATATTGATAATTGAGATTGCATTGATAGGATAATATTGATATTGCTTATCATTATGCATATGATTAATGTTTTTAGCATGTTTGATACTGTTTATTATTATGGATTACCCTACATATCGAGTTTATCTCATTGAGCTTTACATTTGTATTTGAATCTGTACAAATAATGATGATGGAGATGGTGAGACGGTTGGTGGCTCTTTGACGATTGACATGCATATGAATATATGATCTATTATTATATAGATGTGGACTATAACCCACAGATTATTGGATGTTGTAAAGATGGCTTTCGCATATTGTATGAATTATTATAAATTAAATCTTTCGCTATTATAAATCAGCATGTTGACTGATATAATTAAGTCATAAAATTGAGTGATGGTGCCGAGATAACTTTCTGAGCAGGCAAGAGAAAAAAAATTGAGGCATTACATATCTATTTATTATTTACATACGTGTTCCTCAATTTTTTTTTTGGAGAGAAAGTGTTCTTCAAATTATGGATATCACGTGCATCTTTACACTTGTTATACGTGTAAACATCATCTTATGGATTTAATACGTACATTTCGTAAGTGGACTTCAACACTTTATATCATAAGATGTTAAAAGTGCTTCTTGCTTTACCATGCATGTTAATGATATATTCAAATAATATGTTTAACCTTATATTCTTGCTTCCATTTGTAACATCCTCATTAAAAAATATATCTATATAGTTTGGACTATCATTTGAAAATACATTTATTGACATAGCAAAAACATGTCTACAAATGGAACAACTTCAAGATGTCTTGGATAAAATTTTATCATACAAATATATAATAATATATTCACAAAATATCATTACTTTTAAATTGTGGATAATAATATGGTTACACTTATTTGATTTATGGCATACTACACAAATATGTAACACGATTTATTTTCTTATTTCTATTAAAACTAGGTTTGAACATCAGACTGATCCGATCATATCGACTCACACAAATCCAATTTTTCAAAAAATTATCTCTGTCAAAATCTACTTAGGGATCATTACAGGGAGTGAATAGACACCTATAAACTCAAAGAACCCTATATGTAGCCCAAAATTTCGAAGGAAATAATGATATTTATGGAACTCAATGAAAATAATTTTTTACACTCTTTTAAAAATTATTTTTCATTTGTAATTTAGTTTTTTAGTGAACCAAAATAGACTATGTGTAATGCCCCCAAATCGACCAACGCCACGTGGCGAGGATCTCTCCGAAAGCGCTACGAAAATATGATAACTTTGATAAACATTTGACTAAAACTCCATAAAACGATAACAAATCATCAATAGAGTAACAAGAAAACATAGGACGTCAAAATAACGGAAGTCTCTAAGTATTATAAAATCTTTATGATAGTCATAATATCTAAGTTACATCAAAACTCATAGTGCGAAAATAAAAATAAAGATAACTAGACCCTCTATCGGTTCATGTGCTTTAACATCGCTCGAGCTGGTCACGGCACACGATCTCAACACCATCACTGACCTGGCCCTATGAAAATCAAACACAGAGGAGGAGGTCTTCCCGTAAGCTATACAGCCTAGTGGGGATCCATAAAGTACTCAATGCATAACAATAAATAGCAATAAACAGAATTAGTATCATTGATAACAAGATCAAGTAGTGAGCATAAGATCATTCGATTGAGATGTTACTGGATACATGAGATTAAGATCATGAATCAATCTTATAATCATGAAATATTTCAGTAATCATGCTGAACCAATAATCATACTTCATTCATCATGTTCATATTACTTGTCCATTCTCCTTGGGCTCTTGGGTGCCCTTTAGTGCCTTTAACTTAGAGAATTTACATCAGAGCGACTGATACAGCTTCGTGCAGCTAATGGAGGATCAAGCCATGGCTAAATGAGCGACTCTACCGATGAGCACTCAGCTTAAGCTTTGACCACCACTCCCATATACATTTCCATCTTTCATACTTAATTACTTCATCACTTTGTCATACTTGCATATCATGATAGGATTGGATCATAGGACAAATCAAACAAGATCAAGGATTCAATCACATAACATTTCAGTCAGTGAGGAGTAACACATCACACTCATAGAAAGAATATAGATCAAATCAGCAATCAATATGCAACCTAGTCAAGGATCGATCGATCGGTCTTCACTAGTCGGTCGATCGATTTCCGAGCACCGGTCGACCGATATCTCTGGATCGGTCGACCGATTGATTTTAACACAATACAAGCATCGGTCGACCGATAACACTTAGTCTGCAAAGGACCTCTGATCGGCCGGCCGATCGATATAAGGCTTGGGAGGAATGATCGGTCGACCGATCTCTAAGGATCGATCGATCAATAACCTCATCACTGGTCGACCGATATTTAGAGTCAGTCGACCGGTCCTCATGCAAATCGGACAGAATCAACATAACAACGATTTTTCAATCCAGAAATGAAATCAAGACATACAATCAATTATCTAAGCATGGAGGACTAATACAAAATACATCTATAGTCATAAGAATCACAAAACATGCATCAAACACAAGAAATGCAATCAATCATTCCTTTACCATTCCTTCTCATCAATCATGAACACTATCCATAATAGGAACCCTAATTCTATTCAATTTCTAATCATGTTATCCAGGGAGATTTCGGTATCACCCACCTCCTTCTGGAGTGATTCTTGCTTAAAGCCTTTTCGATTACGGATAATCGCCCTCCCCTTGTCGTTCTCCTTCTATGAATCAATCGATTGGAGAAAGAAGTAAGGAAATGTTGCTGGAATCAAACCAATGCAGAAAATAGAAAACCTAACCTTATTGATGGCAAAGGGGCAAATGGAAGAGAAGAGGGATTATCCAAGAGAGGCTCTCTTTATATAGGGGTTTTGGATGGTAGCAAATGTCTACATTACCCTTTTGATCTTATCCATAACCTTATTCATTCATAGGCCTAGTTGTCCACTATTGATCTTATCCACAACATTATCCATTCATAGGCATAGTTGTCCACTCTTGATCTTATCCACTTGGTTATCTATTTATTTATTTAATTATTATTATTATTATTTTTAAAACCGGGTGTTACACTATGTATCCAATCCTTATGACTTATTTATCAGATCCCCCAAAAAAAACCATGTACCTTTCTCCTGAGTAATCCAAATTGATCAGGCTCAATGGATTCTGTAAAACACCAATACTAAATGGGCCTAGATCCAAAATAGGGAATCGGTTGGGGTGAGAAATGAGAGCGCGGCCTTCGCATGCTAAATTATATATTTTTTCTTTTATTTTTTTTCTTCTAAATTAATGTGGCTCGTTATCAAACGAAGAACCCACATCTCTTGAAAAAAAAAATAGAAACAAAATGGGTAAAAAAAAGTACCACTTCCCATGCACCGTTATTTTTTTTTGGGACTTTTTTATGTGGATATGTCCGCTCCATGGAACAGGGACATGCATATATTATGATAATGCAGCCATTGTCCAACTCCTCCTCCGGCCATTTTTTTACGAATTTAATGGGCATACTACCCACTTAAGTGGGTAGCATCCTGCTATCTAGATTCGTGACGGTCGGATGAAAGATTTAGGACATATTAGAAAGGTGTGGTTCACTGTAGTAAGCCACGCGATTCGAAGGTCGCTTCATCATGTGTTCTCTGTTCCCGATCGGTTCAACGTCGCTACTATATATCATCACTATTGAATTCGCTGATGAAGTCGTCATTGAACTTGCCACTGAAGTCGCCTCTCATGTCGTTGTGCACTCGTCTTGCCGCTGCCATCTAGCTGCACCTCGCCACTACCATCTCGTCCCGCCTCGCCACTTTGCCGTTACTATCTCATCGTGAGGAAGAATCAGGCAACTTCGATAGTGATGAGGAGGAGCATATCGCAAGCACCGGCGACTTTGGGAGCGAGGAGGAGCAGATCGCTAGCACCGACAACTTCGAGAACGATGAGGATCCTGTTGGTGCCGATGATCCAGGAGCGAGGAAGAGCATGTCGCGAGTGTCGATTACTCCGAGAGTGACAAGGATCCCGTTGATGCCGATGATTTGGGAGCGAGGAGGATGTGGCTACCGGCGAGTTTAGGAGCATGTTGGAGCATATTGTTGGCGCCGGCAACTTTGAGAACGATGAGGATCCTGTTGGTGCCGACGATACGTGAGTGAGGAGGAGCTGATCGTGGGTGTCGATGACTTCGATAGTGACAACGATCTCGTTGATGCTGATGATTTGGGAGCGAGGAGTTTAGGAGCATGTTGTGGATGTCAGTGAGTCTAGGAGTGAGGAGGAGCATATCATGAAGGATCGTGGGCGACTTTGAGTGCGATGAGGAGATTGTTGGCGCCAATGACCTATCGAGTAGGCGCAAATCGCGAGCGCCGATGACTTCGGGAGTGAGGAAGGACATTGATGCTGACAAGTTTGGGAGCAAGGAGGAGGATGTTGTGGACGTCGACGAGTTTGGGCAGGAGACAAGGTCATCGGGGCCGGGGATGTGCTTCGACGACGTGCTCCGACGATGGTGGGCTAGGGCACGTTGTGGTTCCGAGAGAAGAGGAGAGAGAAAGGGATAAATCAAATGACTCTTTCCAATTAATCTGATATTAATCCGCTTTTGAACCACGATTAAACTGCTGCTGAACCACATCTCCCTTCATCTGCCGTCCACTTTCAATTGAACAACTCTGGAGCTAAGCAGGAGGATGCAAGCATGTCCATTAAATCCTTTTTTATATTACCATTCCATTATTCAGATTCTTTCAACTAATGCATCGGAGCTAAAAATCTAATTCCTCATAAATACACTCAAAATTATCGTCGAATCCTCTTTAAACACGTGTCGAAGTGCGCTTTTCTTTGTTTTTTTACGTGACATCACAGTACCGTTAACAAATTTTTTGCATATTAGCAAGAAGTTGAGCTCAAAATCTTGCTTAACTAGGAGATTCTTATCAATTCATTGCAGCCTGTGTTTGTGATCTCAGTCCATTTGAGGTGGTCCACTGCAAAGTGCAAAGCAAACACCGAAGTTCGCATCCAGGATCTGCATTTTGATTAGAGACAAAACGAATCTGGTCAAAATGGAGCCGGAAATTGTAGCATCCATCCGACTCATCGATCAACCTCATGTTGATCATATCTTCTTGGCCCCATCCCCACATGACATGAGGTGATAGACGAACATAAAAGGGCAAAATAAGAAAGAAAAAAAACACCTAACACCATCAAGAAAAAGACACGAGAAAGGAACAATTTCTGTCGTGTGTTTGAGAAACCAGTGGAAAGAGTAATTTGAATGTGTAGCAACAGCAATCATATCACCCATGTTTTTTTTACCTGTAATTGGGGATACGGCCCGGTTTGATTTTTTTTTTTTTGCTTCTGGGAATAACGTTCTATGAATTTCCTACACTGACCTTAGCTGTGTAAGAAAAATCCAACAAAATCGTAAAACTTATCTGATGTAGAAAAAAATTTAAAATTTAAGAATTTGAATATAACTTACAATGGATTTTAATAGATTAAAATTCACTCGTTAAAACTAAGACTTCATTCAAAAACATTGTAGAGCTTCGTGGATCCCGTTGTTTATTTAAAAAGTTTTATTCATTTAATTAATTTATAAGTTATCAATATTTTATTATAGATATAATAAGTTTATGTAGTTTCATATTTTTCTATCATATTATGAACTCTAATTTGATAAATTTAAGATTTTAGTAGTATATTTTATATTTAATTATAAAATTATATTTTTTTAATTTTAATTTTAATTTTATATATTTTTAAAAATATAATTATACAAAAGTAGAGCACCAAAAAAATCACTTTAAAAATCGACCCATTAGAGGGTAATTTTTTATTTTTTAAAATATTTTAGAATGATTTTTATAATTTAAAAAATGATCTAAAAGATAATGAGTGGTTTTCTTATACCAAAAAATCGACCTAACTGGGATTACTCTCATCCCTTAGCCACTGAATAAGATCAAATGGAATAAACTATTAATAGAAATATCTATGATATATGACTCATGGTACATATTAAATTATAATAATGTGTGTATGTATGTATAAAATTACTTAACTAACACAATTAATATGTGAATAAATATTAATAAATTTTACATGGGAATACATAATTATATTAAAGTATATATTATATGACTAATGCCAATTTGTATAATAAACACCTCTTAGTATTGTCATAAATATGAAACTTACAGGTTTGTGAAAGTACTGCTTGCATAAAGGACGGCTTTAGGACCCAACAACCAATAACTAAAAATTAAAGTTATTAATTACATTGTTCTTTTATAATAGCAAAAAAAAAAAAAAACTAAAGTTTTTTTCAATAATTATATGTCAAGAAGCATGCTTGATTATATATCGGACACTTTTTATATTAAGAAGTAAAAAATGCAGAGCGCTCCGCCTTCTTTTTAAAAAGAATGGCTTTGCTCGAGCATTTCCACCCAAAAAATGAGCCGTTGAATTAGCATCACGACTAATATTCATACAAGAAAAAGTAAACTAAAGTGTATGTTGTAGCCCAAATATCTTCAATAATGGCACATATCTTCCATTGCACAGTATGCCACCTATTGATCATTGCAACCAGCAGAGTCTAACTCAGGTTGACACTATCCTTATTATGAATTACAATTTAAAAGTATTATCAAGCAAACATGTAACTATGACTATATATGCAATATACTATTAATATTGTATTATTGATTATACAAAATAAACAGTTAACCTTGTTACTGGCTGCAGTAGATAATTAATACTCGACCATATATAATAATACAATTAAACATATAAGATAATAAATGAGCATTCTGCATAATTTTTTTGGCAGCGAGGAAAAAAACGTGATTCTATTTAATATATTTTTACTGCGACTATATCTTGGACTTTTAATTTTTTGTTTTCTTGATTGCTTTAGTTTGTAGATATACCATCACCTTACCGTCCTTCCTACCTAAAAATCTATATGCCTTCGAACAGTATGGGACAAACTGAATATTTGGTAATGCATACACTCTTTTACCGGTGTCAAGCAATGGATTTTTGTCGTCAAACATCATTGAATCATCTTCACAGTATGTATCAAATTACCTCTTGGCTAGTATTGTTGGGAAGCGCCTTGGTTACAATAAAATTATGCAGGCATGGTGGGAGGGAGGGGACCCCATTGCATCAGCCAACAAAAGGCTCCTAATGCTTGTGGTGGAACCATGAGCTCCGTCTCTATGGACGACGGATTGTAAACAAGTCCTCTTTGCTTCTCTGTCGCAAAATTTGAAGTCCCGCCTGGGGTACCAGCTCGGGTCTATCTGTAATATCTCAAAAATTAAGTCCCAATTTAAAATTTTTATCCAATAATAGGCGACGTTACATTGATCTTGACATGATCTACTTTCATAAAATATTACAACAAAAATATAATAATAATAAACATAATAATAACATCGTAAAATAGCGGAAGACTTCATCATTAAAAATTCAAGATACATAAATTGGCTCATTGACCTAATAGACTCTAACGTATACCCAATAAAGAGCTCATCATACATAAATGAGTTCAAGTATAGTACATGGCTCAATAAGAGGCCCATAAGCCATACATACTTCACCCTTATAAGGGTTCATCATCTTAACATAAAATAAGTAAAGACTTGGGCCGTAGCCCGACAGACCCATGTGCAATATCGTCGTCACGAGGCTTTCGCCGTCGAACTTAAGCCTCCTCCATACCTGCACGGATCCATGTGGTGCAGGAGATTTCTCCCGTTAGAGTATGTTGATGTTCATGCATGTTATGATCTTATAAATGATTTCTATATGTCATGACATATACATTTTAGCATCATAAAATATAAGTCATATGCATGCTATGAGCTACTTATGCATACTATATGGCATGTGAGCATATCATCATGTCAAGATAAGATAACATGTAACATCATAATTCTTAGATCATGCATATCATACTTATCATTATGCTATTGCATATCATGTCTTATCATCATACTTTTCATTATGCTATTGCATATCATACTTATCATCATACTTTTCATTATGCTATTGCATATCATACTTATCATCATACTTTTCATTATGCTATTGCATATAATGATCTTGTCTTACTTTACTTTGTCATATTTATTCATGACATCATATGATGTGATAAGTGAACATTCATAATGCATCCTCATAGGTGCCTTCTTCATTTTTATCATCTTTATCTTTATGTCACAAGTCATTCGTCATTCATCTTTACATCTTTTCATCTTTCATCTTTATTTAAATGTTTTCTTATCTTGTCGATTGAGAAGGATAGTTGCTCATAAATCATCCTCCCCATAGGTGAGGTATTTATCCTCATCCGTAGATGATGTCTTTATCCTCCCCGTAGGTAAGGTCTTTATCCTTTTTCGAAGGCAAGGTCTTTATCCTCCCCGTAGGTGATGTCTTTATCCTTCATCGAAGGCAAAGTCTTTATCCTCATTCGTCAATGAGGTCTTTCACCACCCGTCGGTGGGGACTTAAGTTGAGTACCAATTGGTCCTGGGTCATAAAAATACCACTCCTTCATCAATCCGTCTTTTAATCATATTCATCAATACATACAATCATTTAATACATGTTGCATCTTTTTAACCCTATTTAAGATCATACAAACTTCAAATCATGTTAAGTGTGAGCATTCAATCATAACCAATCATCTTTCAGAAACAGACGACCATTTTGGATAATGGTCGACCACTGATCTTATATCGGACGATCGATCGGATTATCGGTCGACCGCTATGTCCTTTCGGACGACTGAAATAGGGAGTTCAGTTCGTCCGCTAATCACAAAATGTGATGACTCTCTGAAATGGGTGACCGCTCGTATAATGGTCGACCCTTATGGGTCTTCCGGACGATCGAAACGGGGTTCAGATTCGTCCGCTAATCACAGAATGTGATGACTGCTTAAATCGGACGACCGCTGAGATATCGGTCGACCGATACTTGTCTTTTGGACGACCGAAGCAAGGTGCTCGAATGTTCGCTAATCACAGAATGTATCGAATATTTCGACCACACATATCGGACGACCGTTAATATATCGGTCGACCTTTACATTGCTATCGGATGACCGAAATAGGATGTTTGGTCGTCCGCTAATTACAGAATGTTCGACCTTTTCAAAACGGACGACCATTATTAGAGAATTTGGATCCCCTCAACATACATTTAGGACTTAAGTTAAAACTCTAATCTTAATGCTAATCCTTTCTTCTTTTCCACTTCTTTCTTTTCTCTTCTTCTTCCTTAGCAATTGGCCTCTCCTTTTCTCCTCTTTGTTGCTGTCCGAGAGATGAGGGAGGGAGGCTTAGAGAGAGAGAATGATGCTGTGAGGGAGGCTTAGAGAGAGAGAATGATGCTGTGAGAGAGAGGGGTGATTACTGTAGCTATAGGATGCTAGCTATTTGTAGCTTTAGCTGTGAAGCAAGGGAGGTTTCTTTGTTGTCGTGAGTGGAGTTTGGAGAGAGAGATGATGGTGTTGCTGTTGCTGTGAATTGAGAGAGAGCAAATGAGAGTGATGAGACCTTCTTGCTGCCGTGAAATGATAGAGAGGTGAGGGAATGGGGTGTGTTGCTGTTGGCCGCATGGAGCAAATGAGAGGAAAAGAGTGTGGGGTGCATTAGTTAGGGCACTGTAGTTGAGCTTGTGGGCCAAGTGCGGGCATGGCTGCAGGTCTTTTCCTTTTTTTTAGGACGTTATAATCTATCCCCTTACATAAAAATTCGTCCTCGAATTTTAATAGATCCTAAATTACTTATCGAAAAGTTTCGAAAACTTCTCTCGTATTTTCTCTTCAAGTTCCCATATTGCTTTTTGTCCGCGATCATGCTTCCATGACATTTTGACCATAGGTATGGTCTTATTCTTGAGATGCTTCACTTGATAGTCTATGATCTCTAGAGGTTGCTCCACATATTTTAAGTCCTCCTTGATATTCGGCTCCTCGATTCGAATCGCATTTGCTTCATCATGAACATATTTTCGAAGCATTGACACATGAAAAACATTGTGAAGTCTTGCATAAGATGGTGGTAGTGCTAACTTATATGCCGCTTCACAAACTTTCTCTAGAATCTCGAATGGTCCAAAATATCTTGGTGTCAACTTTTCTTTCTTACTGAATATCATGACACCCTTGGTTGGTGAGACTTTGAGCATTACATGATCTTCATCTTCATAGAGTTGCTCTCTTCTCTTTAAATTCGCATAACTCTTTTGCCTACTTGGAGCCGCTAGCATTCTTTGCTTAATCAAGTCTACTCTGTCAATATACTTGTGGACCAAATCCGATCCAAGGTGTCTTTCTTCACTAGTTTCACTCCAACATGTCAGAGGACGACAAGGCCTTTCATACAAAGCTTGAAATGGAGTCATCTTTATACTTGAGTGATAACTATTATTATATGTCAATTCCACCAAAGGAAGGTGGTCATCCAAATTTTCATGCCAATTTAAGGCACAAGCTCTAAGTATATCCTCAAGAGTTTGAATTGTTCTTTCACATTGGCCGTCGGTTTGAGGATGAAATGCCGTGCTAAAATTTAGCCTTGTTCCAAAAATATTTTGAAGATATTTCCAAAATCTTGAAGTGAATCTTGGATCTCTATCCGAAATAATAGAAGCTGAGATTCCGTGCAAACATATATCTCATTTACATATAACTCTACTATGATTTTCATGGATTGACTCACATTCATAGGAATAAAGTAAGCCGACTTCGTCAAACAATCCACTATAACCCAAATTGCATCATGTCCTTTCTGGGTTCGGGGTAATCCCACCACAAAGTTTATAGAATTACTTTGCCATTTTCATTCCGAAAATAGATAAGGGTTGTAATTTACCACAAGGCCTACGGTGCTCAATCTTGACTTGTTGACAAATTATGCACTTGGCTACATACTTGACCACTATCTCCTTCATGTCTTCTCATCAAAAATTTCTTTGCAAGTTCTTGAACATCTTGGTACTTCTGATGTGAATGGAGAATTCAAACTTGTGATACTCATCCAAAATCACTCTTCTTTGAACTTCAATAATTCTTCTCACTAAGCTTGATTTGATCACATGATGAGCCATACATATGATCATTCCCACTCGTGACTTAGTGCATCGGCAACTACATTTATATTTTCGGGATTGTACAATATAGCGAACTCATAGTCCTTAAAGAACTCAGTTCATCTTCAAGATTCCCGTGAAGATATAATTTCTCTAATCAATCTCCATAAATTAAGTTAATTCTTGAGTCACATTTTTGCTATGCAACACTGATCATTAACTTAATCTTAAATGAAATTCCTTTCATCCGTGTTATCTTATCCATCTTTAGTTCTTCATGTCCCTCCAGGTAGCCTTCCTCGTGCATCTTCAACAGCATCGCTTAATAATCTCTTGCTACCAGCTCTTTGTGATGGTCATAACCACGCTATCATGTCATTATGTATTTCTTAAGATTCTAGTGGGAATCTTCGATCCTTAATTAACTCCATAAAAGATCGTTCTTGGCCACGCTTCCGTTGCGCTACTCTACTTTTTAACTGGTCTAAGTGTCGAATCATCTAGTTTAATACTTTGGCCATTTCATATCATCATTTAGGTCATATAGACTCAAGTAGAACCATTTTAAGAACATAAAACATTCAAACACAAAATGCATATCCCTTAATCATCCATTTTAAGAACACATGTTAGATTCTTATGCCCTAATCCAAGCACACAAGCATCATTACGAAGTGATTAGAGGGTTTGGATTTTCTCAACATACTTTTAGAGGTTAAGTTAAAATCTTAATCTTAATGCTAATCCTTTCTTCTTTTTCACTTCTTTCTTCTTTCTTTTCTCTTCTTCTTCTTTAGCAATTGGCCTCTCCTTTTCTCCTCTTTGTTGCTGTCCGAGAGATGAGGGAGGGAGGCTTAGAGAGAGAATGATGCTGTGAAAGAGAGGGGTGATTACTGTAGCCGAGTTACTGTAGCTGAAGGGTGCTAGCTGTTGTAGCTTGGGCTGTGAAGCAAGGGAGGTTTCTTTGCTGTCGTGAGTGGAGCTTGGAGAGAGAGAGATGATGGTGTTGTGGTGTTGCTGTGAGTTGAGAGAGAGCAAATGAGAGGAAAAGAGTGTGGGGTGCATTAGTTAGGGCACTGTAGTTGGGCTTGTGGGCCAAGTGCGGGCGTGGGCTAAGGTTTTTCCCTTTTTCTTTTTTTTTTCTTTTAGGACGTTACACTATCGCGGTTCGCGAGTCTGATTCCATTATGCATGGATGGTAGTTCTTTCCCTTGGCGAGTTGAATGCATAATCGTATGGTAGTTCTTGGAGAGTACTGAAAGGTGACACATCAATTCGGCCATCCAGATTCCTCAGTTGTTTCCCAGAAATTATACCTGCACTGGCCAGTGGGGGTTCATCTATTCAGGAGCGAAAAACAAGCATCAGTCCCATCCAACCTACCGACGGTAGTGCCCATTTCACGGCGGGAGGACGTGCACTATATATACAATATATATAGGAATGATATTTGCTGGCTCGACATCTCGATCTCCGGTGTCACCAGCAGGTTGCTCCGATAAGTACTGCCCAGCTGGAGCTGGGTTTTCCTTGTTGTCCATGCATGTTCCACAGATTAGATGAAAGCCAGGCTTCAATGGTAGCGATTCGAATATGTGCAAAAATAAATAAATATGTGCAGCAATATTGGATCAGTGATATTTTAGTCATGCAACACATTCCCCTGAGGCCCCCAATCGGCTATTATGTCTCTACTCTCTAGTAATTAGTCTTATGGGTGGTTCGCAAAAAAGGAAGCTCCAAATCCGTTGAGGTTGTATTCTGATATTGCACCTAGGACCCTGATGATTATGTAAAAGGTCGTCATTTTTTCCCATGTCATAGGGTAATGTCATAGAATTCAGTTATGGCATGGTTGCGTCGTGGATTATGAGCAAGTCTCGTTTTCATATTCCATCAGGCCTAGCCATAGATGAGATATGGAATCGTTTTTGCTGAGTTCTTCAATTTGTGCTGTCCTCCGACTGGTGAGGACGCCCACTGGTTAGTTCCATGTGTTTATATAGAATCTGACGTTGATGTTGTTCCTTAAATGCCAATTTGCTCCTTTGGTTACTTTTTCTAAGATTCTTGCATTTCATTCTCATGCCATGGCCATGAGTTGCCTTGTTCTATTTTCAGTTTCATGCTAGGGCCAATCTTTGAATTATTTTTGTACTGCAACACTCTTGCACATATATAGTGATTCTTGATTGGTGAGAAGGTGCCAACCCAACTTGGCCTGTTGTTTAGTATTGCCAGACTAGCATTCCTATGCCATCGCTTTCTTTTTGGCTAGGTGATTGTTTTCCAAGCTATTTTGTGTATTTTTTAGTACCTATTGTATGAGCCCATAAGAAGGTCATTTGAAATTTATTCCTCTTGTTAATTATGCCTTTAAGAATAAGCATTGTGTGCATTATATGAGAAGACAGAGAATTGCACTAATGTGAGCCTTCTAGCAAATGAGTGTCGCAGCCACCCATCCACAAATTTTGATCATGCACTCTGGCGGTGTTTGGTACGGGGATCCAAACATCATTTTTTAAGATTGTGTGAGACCCTTGCAAGAACTAGAAAAAATACAAATATTGACAGGAATATATTGAGAATAAAATTATTTGTTCTGCAATCCAGTGGTACGAATGCAATCCAGTGACCTCGTACCAAACATCCCTTGAGGAGTGCACCTTGCATAATCTGTCATGAATGATTGGAACTCTTAGATATTTTCCTGATAAATTGGCGTCCTTAGACAAGCATGCGTTGAAGACTTAGATATTTTATTTGTTAAGATTTGGATTTGTAAAGGGAATATAGAGTTGTTTCAGATGTGAAAAGGAATATTATCTTTGAAGAAGGGATGAGAGATCGTTTTGCTCCTGCCTTCATTGTTGTTTATTATCCCTTGTCGATTGCCTCTTGTATCAAGTATGTTGGATGTTCCATGCATAACACAATGATATAAGGTTACAATGGGCATCCTTTCCGGATATAGCACTATATTTTGAACCATTCTATTTCATTCCCATTCCATAGGGCATGTATGGTAGGAGATATGACGCAAGAAATGATTAGGATGCTATTGGAGAGAGATTTTGATTCTTAGACAATAAGTTGATCAAATGCCTTGACTAGATCCACCTTAATTGAGAGGAATAGTTTGGTTCTCTTTATCTTACTCGTGGTATGGATTATCTCTTGGGCTATGATAATATTTTTGTGGATCCTCCTACCTTTGATGAAGCCTACTTGTCACGGCCTGATAAGCTTGGATATGATATCCTACAATCTCAAAGAAATGATTGTGGTGATTAGTTGGATGCTTGTAAGTGCCATTGCTACTGTAGAAGTCTTATTCGTCAATGTCTTTTTCCTTATTTCATACTTCATTCTTTTCATGAAGATCTTGAATACAAAGTATACTAATAAATTACTTACTAGCTATTCTCTAATTATATTAGTAGAAGATAGGTTGGTAACCATCTGACCCAGAATTCCTGAAGGGACGTTTAAAAAAAAAGTTCACTTCATTTTCTTAGTATTTGGAAGTTTTCTACTTGTAGCAAGGATGTTTTAATCAATGACTACAAAATGCCATGGCAAAGTAGGTTTAGTAGGAGTTTCATCTTCTATATAGAGCTTTATAAAGTGATCTTTTGACATTTGCAAAAGTTCATCCAGCTCCATTATTTAATAATCTATAAGAGATTTGAAAGTTGACCCATGGGAGATTTTATGGATTTGATTTGTATGTGTTTCCATTTATAATTGCACAAGTGTGAAAATACTTGGTACTACATGCGAAGCTAACCCATTGCCACCATATTTTTAAATAATAGAATACTTTCTCTTGTGCAAGTGTAAGATGTCCTCCATGAGGCATTTCTCCAAAGGCCATGCTGAATGTTAGATTGTGCCCCCTAGTGGCATGACTTCTCGGGTGTGTTTGGTATGAGAATTTTTCTGAGGTGTGTTTGGTATGAAGATTTTGAAAGAAAGTTCTCAAAAATTAATCGATTTGATAAAAAAGTTTGGATTAGTATTTGGACGACAAAAATGTAATGATAAGGATTTAAAAAATCAATTTCATAGATAAGTTTTAGTGGGTGTTTGAATAGAAAATAATAACTCAGAATATAATTTATTATTTTATGAGGTATAAATTTATAGTAAATAAAAACATATAATTAATATTATAATTTATGTAAAACATTATATTATTAATGTTATTTTTATTTATTTTGATTAAATCTTTTAAATGTTATTAATATTATCATTTATGTAAATATTAAAATCCAAATATAATATAATTTTTTATAAAAATAATTGAACAGTTTAATTAATAAAATATTTATTAATTATTAGAACTAAATATTTTATAATTTTTAATTAATAAAAAGTAATAAATTGTTTTATAAGATGACTAATAATGTATAATAAATAACTAACTAATATATACTTACATTACAAAATAATTTAAAAAGTAAATGAAGTTAGGGAGCTAAAAAAAAGTGAAAAGATAATGGACAAAAAGCCAAAAAAAATAAGTTTTGTTTTTGCCGAAGGCAAGAACTTTTGATCAAAAGTTTTGACCAAAATCATGTGACGAAAACTTTTCAAAGTTCCCGTCACATATGTTGTTTGACACAACTTGAGCAAGCTCTGCCTAAGTTCTGTTAACCAAACACAACTAGGATGGACTGTGAAACTTGACCTAATTTTGAACAATTCAAACGGGGTTATTGAGAATTTGGACCGAATTCGAAGAACTTGGGTCGAGATATTGTGTTGTGTGGCCCCGATTTTATGAAGCCATGGCAACGATAATTGTCGGAGAAGAATGATATCGAGTATCAATTAGTTTGACTTGGGTCTCGATGATAAGAATTGAGCAAAGAAGCTGAGAGCCGATCCAGCCCAAGTTTGCAAGCCACCCGACCTAGGTTTCGACAATATTGGATGGATTAAATTGGAATCATTTTGGTGTAGATCATATCTTGATGGACTCAACCTGATTTCTATGGTTCCAATGTAAAAAATCGAATTGGATTGAGAAATGGTTGGACATGGCCTAATTTCACCCCATCCGACTCTGGTTTACTAAAAAGTAAAGTTATTGATTATGTTTATTTGTGATTATTATTATATTAGATATTTATAATCATATTATTACTATAATTAATCATTGATAATTGGTTTATTATTATGATTGAATTATGATTATGATAATAGTTCATAAAGAAATATCATTAAATCAATTAGTTTTTATTATTAATTAATAATTAAATTTTTATTCGATGATAATTTTTGTTAATAAGTCTATTGTTCAATTGATTAACACATAATTGATATGACATTGTGAGATGACAGGGATGAGCAAATCTAGGTTTAAGATCGGGTTTCGGCCGACCCAATTTACCCCGAGTTTTCTAAAAATGTCCCAGTTTTGGACCATAATTAATTAAAAAATATGATGTTAAAAATTGATTAATACCATTATATAAATATAATAAATTAGCAATTAAATGACATATATAATATATATAATAAATTATAAAATTTTAATTAAATATATATAATATTTAAAAATACTTTAATATATATAACATTGGGTCGGGACACTATTCGAGTTTTTATAAATCGGATCCGATCCCGACCCAGTCCCAACCTAGAAGGTAATGAGTAATAATAACATCTTGTTGTTGCATCGAAACATATAAATGTTGACTAATCTGGCTAACGTTGAACTTGGTAAAATGAAATGGTTAATCAAATAGTGTTTTCAAAGTTTAAAACATATAAGTGGAACGCATTAGCTTTCCGCTCTGCGGTTGGGTAGTAAGGGTCGGAGAAGGGCAATCATTCATTCTTAAAATCAGCATTTTTGAGAAAACTAAAAGAAACTTATTCATGATTTGATCTACTATTTTATATTATTATCACTTTTTTATTTTGAAAAAAAATTTATTTAAAATGTAAAACTTTACCTACTGCTATTATTCATTTTTCTAATTTTATTATCGAATAAATCATGAATGAATTTGGCAAAGTATTATAGTTTTTAATTTATATGTCTGCCTAATCTTTCTTTATACCCTTTCATGAAAAAAATTATGTCCATTTTTATATCTTTCCCTATGAGTTCCAGTATCAATAAGAATTCTAATTAGCAATCAACATTACCTATGAAATGACAATGTAGATTGTGTATGGGAGAAAAAAATAATTCACATTATCACATGAGTTGTAATCTTTTTAATTTCACTTTTTTCATTTGTCCTTTACAATTTTATTTAAATAAATTATAAAACTCATTAAAAAATTACAAAATTAATTAAATAAAAAAATAAATATTTGTTAATTCCTATGAATATATTATTATCATATTTTAAAAACATATTAATATTTATAAATTTTAATTTTATAGGTCAGAATATATATTATGATTTAAGTTTAGAAGTTAAAAATAATTTATATAAGCAAACATAATCCTTTTGATTATGAAAAATCATTTATATAAGCAAACATAATTCTTTTGATTATGGATATATTAACTCATAAATATTTATTTTTTATAAATAAGTTATATGGATTGTCAAATACATTACTTACGCATATACATTGCTGATAATTTAATAAGTGACGATCTTTTTTAGACATTGTCAGAAAATGTTGTATGATAATGTAGTGAACACACTCTTAAAACTTGCTCAGTAAACTTGTACATTTTTATCTACGGGTGTGAGCACATGCGCGTGTCACATTTCCTTTCCCTTCTAATTCATTAAAAATAAAATATGAAAAAAATAAATCTGATTAGAAGTCAAATAATCTTAAAAAGTATCATTTTACTAGTAATTTAGTTAATATTTTATTGTATTTGTAAAATAAATAATTCTTTTAAACAATAATGTCAAGATACAGAAAGAAAGTGCCATGGAGAGAAAATGTAATTAAGCTGGCGATGGTGTTGATACTTGATACAAATAAAAGTCTGAAAATGATTCATATACAATGAATAGAGTTATTGTTCCTAGAATTTTCCTACAAATGAAATCTCGTACTATCATCAACCAAGGATTCATTTAGTCTTGGTGTTAAAACTTAACAAATAAATTTTAAGTGACGATAAATAATTTATTAATTAAAATTACTCATATAAAATGAATTAAATTAATAATAGGTAATTAGTGATAACTAAACTAACTATTTTATTTTGTTATAAGAAAATTGTCAAATAGTCACACGCATTAGCAACACGAAAAATGTGACGTTAATTCGACACTAATTGAGTCAAAATAACGATGCCATTGGGGTCAAATGACAAGCAACGCTAATTATCTCTTAGTAATCACAAATTAACATTGCATTTGCTTACCATGACTCGATGATATATTTATGCATTACGTCGTCACTAATATCTTATTAACGCTACGTTACGAGACTTCAACGTCTCATTATTATGCCACAATGACGACGACTAACGTGTGACTATTTGTCTAGCCACTATTTAACACCGTTTTAGAGTTATCTGAGTCACTAATATGCAAATTTCTTATAATGTTTCTTTAAAAAATAAGCAATCTATTTTTTTTAAAATAATTTCAAGAATGGCAAAATCTACTTATAAACTTATCCAACCAGGACCTATGACGAGTCGATGACATTAAACTTAGCCAATCGCGTTGACATCTGTTTCCATTTGTTACTAGTTCTTTCAATCTTATTTATCTTCTTGTTCTTTTGGTAGAAAATATCTATCCTTAGTTTTCTTTTATCCTTAATTAAAGAGGAGCGTTCGATTTCTATGGCTATCATTCGATTAAAAACAAGTCCTATCTTTTCAAGATTCCTTTGTTTCTTTAAGGTGGTCCAAGGAATAACAAGACCTTATGAAACGAACTAACCCTGCCTGCTAATCTTCTTACTATTGGAAAGCCCTTCACCACACCAATCGTGATTCGACACCAAGGATTGGGCTTTTGCTCCCAGGCACAGCACGTCTTCTTCACCCATGGCACCTTTTTTGGGTTAGGTATGAATTCATAAATATCTATGTACTCTAATGTGTTGTGTTGTCACCTTCTACTGAAGATATTTAGAAGTTTAACAATGTAATTGTGAAAAGAAAAAAGAAAAAAAATATCGAAATTATGAAGTTTGTAAAATGCAAATTAACAAAGTCCATTGCACGTAGTCCTTAACCTCATGCTCACACCTGTGATGCATGAAGGTTAACACCCAGCATTCTTCTATTATTTTACGCGTGATTTGCAAACTCCATTCCATCCAATACAATTGTTCCTTTTAGTTACCGGTCTCCACTTGTCAAAAAATTAAAAGTCAATATTTATATTTTATACCTAGACAGAATTAAAGGTCAAAATTTGAACAAACTTTGCTCATAGCCAGTGTTGTCAGGGCCGGATCGGACCAGTCGATCGGATCGATCCGACCGCTAATCGGCTACTATTGCAACACATCTGAGGTTCAAAAATCGGACTTCAATTCGAACCGATCAAAATCGATAAGAATCGCTCAAAACTGGATTGAATCGTGTTTTAACCCAATTTTTTGGTTCAACCAAATTTTTTTATTAAATTTTCTTTTACTAAAAGATAATTTGATAAAAATATTATAAATTTGAAAATATTCAAAAATGAATTTTCTCTAAAAACATTCATATTTGCTCATTAATCTCCTCCTTAGTTATTTATTTACTCTCACTTTACTACTACTATCAATGTGGGACTATTTTTATACACTCACATGTTCTTTTTCTCTTCATTTAGTCTTGAATTTATTAATTTTTGAGCTTTAACTTATGGATTAAGATTTTATTTATTTTTTTAATATCATAAATATATATTGTAATATAAATTAATTATATATTTATTATATTAATATAATATTTATCATATTAGATAAATTAGTTATGAATGGAGGGTGCAAACTATAATATGTTTAGTATAATATAATAATATATATACACAAGTTTAAATTTATTTAATTTAGTATGTAATAACTCAAATTAAATAGTTAACTACTAATTATACTATATAGTTCTTTATAAAATATATAATCTTGTCATAATATTTTGGAGAAAAATAAGTATTTATTGCTTCTAACATAAAAATAAAGATATAAAATACAAAAAGAATTAACCAACAGAAAATTTGCATATAATAATCAAATTCAATGATTTTAATTTATTAAGTCTATAATAATTTTAATATTAAATCTTAAAATTAATTATACATTTATGAGTGTTATTTTTTTGTATAATTACACTTTGGCATCATATATATATATTTATATAATCAAAATATCATAACTTAATTTACTATATCATAATAAATATAATATTTTATTATTATCCGATTTAATCGATCGATCTAATCGGTTCAATCGATTCGACCTGAAACGAATATTTTTTTTAAATCGTGGTCCAATCCGATCCTAATAATATTGGCTCACAGTCACAATCCTGACTCACCGTCACAGTCCTCTGAACAAGTGTTCAAATCCCTTTATTTCTTTTTTGTCACTAGGGCAATGCAAAATGACCTCTTTTTTATAATCCGAAATTATTGTGTCTACGTTGGAAAGAGAGTTCGATTCTCTTTCACATATAGAACATTTTCAACGTGTGTAAAGCTTATCCACTTCGAATATTTGTGATAGGGATCAGAAAAAAAAATATTAAGCTTTCCGAATCTGGGGTGATAACGAAAGAAAATATTTGTTATAATGTCTTGAAAAATCTACGTGTGACCACTCAAACGCTTAAATAATTGAGACGACCAAATCATCCGTCCTATATGAAGAAAAAATTAAAGTTTCTTATATAAATTTCATAATAACTAAATTATTTTTTTATCTTTGTACTCATCAATTTTTATATTATTATTTTATCTTTGTACTCACCAATATTTCATAATAAAAACAGTGGGTGCAAATTATAACTACTTACTTTTTATAATAATATAAAAATACAAAATATTCAAAAACAATTTATTAAAATAAAATTATTATGAGTAATAAAAAATTTAAATCGATGAATTATTTATTTTTATTCAATAATCACATCATCTAATAAAATCAAATATGGTATCAGTTAAAGTATTTTATTTCATGTGCCTATAATTTATTATTTTAATTTAATTATCTAATCAAATTAAAGGATGTTGTAAGGATTCATAGATTATGAACTTTTGAAGTTAGGACTCATATATTAATAGCATTGAATTTCTTCCTAAAAAATCATGATGAATTTCTAAAGATATAAGCTAATGAGTCTAATGGAAATAAATAAAATAAAATAGGCTTAGAAGAATTTGTTAATGTACAATAATTTTATGATCCAATATTTCTATTAATTAATATTTATATTATAGCATTTTTTTCTTGTATAAAAACAGAGAAATGATTTTCTAAAGAGGCACATTATAAAAAATAAACAAAACCCCCATACGAATTAATTATCTACTTGAGGTGGGATATGCAAAACTATTTACAAAATATTTTGGTGCAATTAAGTTATTTAATTTATATATCTAGTCATTATTAATGCACAATCATATAGATAATAATAAATAGGGTTATTTCCTCTGACCATCTCTAAACTATCGCGATTTTTTCAGTTTGATCCTTCCATTCAATTCTGTCGACTTCTCCGTTATTTTTCATTTTTCGTATTCGTGAAAAATCCATTATACCCATGGATTAGTTAATAATAATGAATATAAAAATAATTTAAAAAAAATAAGAAGTGGGGCCTCTTTCCCGGCGCCGGGAAAGAGAGTGGGGAGAGGGGGTCGCCGCCCCCCTCTCTCCGGCGCCGAGAAAGGAGCCCCCCCCCCCCCCCCTCTCTTTCTCGACGCAGGAAAAGAGAAAGGGGAGGGGGGCGAGCGCCGCGTCGGGAAAAAGAGGGGGGAGGTCGCCGGCCCGCCCCTTGTGTCGTCATCGACTCCCCTATGTGTCGTCGTCGTTGACGACACAGGGGTCCCCCCCCTCTCTCTCTTTCTCGGAGGGAAAGAGAGGGTGGTCGCTGCATCGACCCCCCCCCCCTCTCTTTCCTGACGCAGGGAAAGAGAAAAGGGGGGGCACGTCGGGAAAGAGAGGGGGGAGGGTTGCCGCCCTGCACCCCTATGTCATCGTCGACGACGACGATGCGAAAAATGAAAAATAACGGAGAAGTCGATGAAATTAGACGGAAGGATTATATTGGAAAAATCGTGGTAATTTAGATATAAAAAAATAAAGTTCGTAATTTAGAGTTAGATATGATAAATCGCGATGGTAAGAGGAAATAACCCTAATAAATATTGTCAAATTTTATGGGTTCAATTGACCACCGCGTAGGGGGCATAGCTCAATTTGGACTTCGTATCGTTTCTCTCTCTCCCATTTTTAGTTATGATGGTTTGGATTCAAAAATTGCAGGCGAGATATTTTTTTATCTCACCTAATTTTCCTCAATATATATAGTATGAACGTATGATGGATGTAGAGCACCCCCGCTAGTACATGAATTAGATCGCTCAGAATCACAGATGGAGTCTGCTCATGCGCTACCTCCATTCATGTTGCTCTTTCTTCTCCTCCTCCTTGCTATTCCTGTGTACCTACTTTTAAAGAAGAAGGCGAGTTCAGAGGCAAAGTTCCCTCCAGGGCCGCCGCAGCTTCCCCTCCTAGGCAACCTCCACCAGTTACTGGCAGGGAAGAACATGCACCGGACGTTGTTTGAGCTGTCCAAGCAGCATGGTCACCTCTTCCGCCTCAAGCTGGGCGGCGTCCCGGCCTTGGTAGTCTCCTCTCCGGCGGTGGCCAAGGAGGTGCTCAAGACGCACGACGAGGACTGCCCCAACCATCCGCCAAGCATCCCTGCTCGCAAGCTCTCCTACGGCAACTCGGACGTCATATTCGGAACCTACGGCGAGAGGTGGAAGGAGCTCCGGAGGATTTGCATCGAGGAGTTCCTCAGCAGCATGAAGGTGTCCGAGTTGAAGTCCGTGGTGGGGGAGGAGATCAGACGGGGGATGAGGTGGATAGCTTCCCGGACGGAGCATTCGCCCGTGGTGAACGTGAGCGAATTGTCTTGCTTCCTCTTCATCAGTGTCGTATGCAAGGCGGCCTTCGGCAGGAGCCAATACGACCGGGCCAGAGAGAGCGTACGTTTGTACGGGATTGTAAAGGGATCTCAGAACATTTTCGGCGGTTTCTTCCTGGGCGACTTCTTCCCGCAACTTGGTTGGGTGGACTTCCTTACGGGCATGCGAGGAAAGCTCCGTAGGACCTTCCACGCGCTCGATAGCTTCTACCAAGAACTCATCAGGGAACACGAAGAACTCCAACACCGCCGGGGCAACTTATTGGATGCGTTGCTCCACGCTCTTAGGAAGACGAAGAACCTGAAAGAAGACGAGATCAAAGGCCTCCTCATGGTTATTGTCCAATTAATTAATTCACCACGATCTTATACGTTTGATAGATTTTTCATGAGTTACTTCAATTCTGAGTTCGTATTGTTTTGTTTCAGAACATGTTCCTCGCAGGGACGGACACGTCTACGTCGCTCGTGGAGTGGGCGATGACGGAGCTTGCGAGGCATCCGGAGGCCATGAGGAAGGCGCAAGACGAAGTGAGGGACTGCGTCGGAGCAGGCAAAGGGAAGGTGGGGGAGGGCGACCTCCGGCAGCTTCGCTATCTCAAGGCCGTCATCAAGGAGACCATGCGACTGCACCCTCCGGTCCCGCTGCTTATTCCAAGGGAATCTGTACGTGGCTTCAAGCTGTGCGGTTACGATGTTGCTCCCAAGACCACCATCTTTATCAACGCTTTCGCCATAGCAAGGGATCCGAGTTCATGGGAGCGGCCGGAGGAGTTTGCTCCCGAACGGTTCATGGACAAGAAGTACACCACCAGCAGCGGTTCTATAGAGATGACCAGTCACCATGACTTCAAGCTCCTCACGTTCGGAGAAGGGCGAAGGATTTGCCCCGGCATGAACCTTGGCGTGCTGATGACGGAGCTTGCTCTGGCCAACCTCTTGTACTGTTTCGATTGGAGCCTTCCCGCTGGCATGACGGTGGAAGACATCGACATGGGCGAGGCTACTGGTCTTGGTGTTCATAGGAGCTCTGGTCTCCGTCTTGTCGCTACAAAGTACGGCGGAGAAGAGGAACCGATGAACCTGGTGAAACAAGTTACTTCTACGTAATATTATAATAATATATTATTATTGTTTGTGTGCTTACGTCTTATCGTACCTAGGATTATTTTATCATTATTACATCAATTATGTTCAAAACATTTATATATGTCCTATATTGGAATTTTCTTTTCGACGAGTATGTTATGTATTAGATATATATGTGATCGTGTCTGTGTCCGTCTTCCACGGTTAAATAAAGTTTTGTAACATTTGTACGAGTTCCAATTGTTTGCCCTTACATTTCGGATAATATTCCACAATATTAGACGAATTATATTTCTAGGTTAACGGTTAATTAATTGATAATCAATTTGTTTTATCAAGTAAATGATTATAGCTCCATATTCTTTCTTTATAGTCCACCCATAAAAGTTGGCAGGGAAAGCTGCTGAAATTAATGTGAGTCGAATGCTTCGAATGTACATTTAATATTTTCGAATGTTTTGTATATATATCTTTCTTTCTCCCTAGAGCTGTTCAAACAAAGTGAAATCGTCCGCCTGCTTCGAATGTGAGTCGAGTTTCACATTTTATATTTTCAAACATTTAAACTAAAATTATGAAAAAAAATAATTATAAAAAAATCACTTTACATGTTTTGACTTATATACATAACATATATATATATATATATATATATATATATATATATATATATAACAAATAGCATACTTTACCAGTTCTTTGACGTAAGTGTCTCGAATGCTATCAAATATACAGATTTTAACTATGAAAACCGTCTTTTGGCTGCAAAATAAATTTTAAATTTGAATGAAATAAAATATCATATTCTTATATAAGGTTAATAAAGTAGATAGTTCTATTGTAACTCTTGTCTGGATTTAAAAAATACAATTTAAAATATATTATTTTATACGTAGTTGATTAGTATGTGTACTTAAAATAATAAAAATTAAAAAAATGTTCATATAAAAATATTATCATTTTACAAAGTTGAAATAGGCAATTTCATTATTTTTTAAGAGTATATTTGACAAATGAAATTAGATAGAAGTAGTGTTCAGTTTTAGTCGATTTTGCTAAACTACGTGACCTTGAGTGGAACAAATTCAAGAACTTGAGATGAAAATCATGGGTCACTTGACAGTGGCATTGTAACAGTTGTAACTCATTTCCATTTTTTTCAATTTTCTTTTTCACAGTTATTTTTCTTTTCCAATTTTGATTCTTTTTTTTTCTTTTAGAATTTTCTCTTTCTTATCTTTCACATATAAAAGAATTTATCTATTGTATATATAATATTTTTTTATAAAGAACTAATATAATAATATTTATTGCCTATAATTCATATAAAAAAATTTACAACACTTTTATTCTCATTCACAGGTTTTTTTTTGTAACTTTTGTAAACGGATAAAAAAAATACCAACAATGAACAGCTCGCAAGATTTTCCGGTATTTAATGTACTTTCAAACGATGAATTTTTCGACCATGCAGACTCAATTACTATAACTTTATTCAAACTTTTAATTACTATAACGTCCAAAGATTTTTTTTTTTTTGCTAATACGTAGTCCTATCAGAATTCGAGGCATCTTAAGTGGTTCTCGACTATGAGCCATTTGCCTTACCCAAATATAAAACACCATAAAAATATTACAAGAAAACCGTCAAATTACTATTAATGACTTGAAGAAATTGCTATTATTTTTACTCACAATTTAACGTTACTTTTGTAACGTCCCAAAATTTTTTTTTTCTTTTGCCTGCCCAGAAGACTATCTTGACGACGCCACTCAATTCTATACCCTAACTTTGACCAATCAACAAATTGGTTTATACGAGCGGAAGATTAATTTATAATATTCTACTACAATATGTGAAACCTATTTATACAATGTCCAATAACCTGTGGGTTATGACCCACGTCTATATAATAATGGACCATATATTTATGTGCATGTTACTATTTAGAGGAGCCACCAATCGTCTCATAATCCAAATACAAAGACAAAACACAATGAGATAACTCAGTACGTAGAGTCACCCATAAAAATAACTATATGAACCATAGTCAATATCAATATCAATGCTATCAATAAACATGAATATATAATTGATCCGAATAGGTAACATTTAACAATAATCAATAAATCATAAATAATTTGACCAGTGATAGTAATTATCCATGTCATCAATTACTGATGACCAATATACATTTAATTCGATTCAAATATTTTAAATCAATTACCAACTGGCCATAAATCGGTGAATGGCACAATAAATAATTATCAATTATCATTTTTATCAACAATTTATTTATTCAATTTTTCATCATCCACTAGGAGGCAATTCAGTTATCAATCAACCATTAAAACGCAATTCAATCAACGATGTAATTCAATTAATAATTCAATTCAATTAAGAAAAATATCCATCGACCATAATGGTATCCATCGATCACAATACGCCTCCATTGATCACAAGAATCTCCATCGATCATGAGGGCCGCCATCGACTATAAAGGTCTCAATCGATCACGAGGGTCTCCATCACCGTAAAGGTCTCAATCGATCATAAGGGTCTCCATTAACTATTATGCATTAACAATCGACTTCATGAGCTTCCATCGACCATAAAGACCTCAATCAACCACAAGGGCCTCCATGATGCATCAACAATAGACTTCATAAGCCTCTATCGACCCAATAGGTCTTAATCGATCACAAAAATTTCTATCGACCACGAGGGCCTCTATCAACTATAACGGCCTCAATTATCAATTTACAATTTCATAATAGTAATTTTTCATATCATCACTTGGACGATGCACAACCAATATTAATAATTCCATTATCTATCAATTCATGTCAATTGAACAATATGTCATTAATCCATAATCAATTATTATTAATTAGCATATTACAATTATAATTGATTAACAGTAATCAACATAACAATTACAATTAATTGACCAATACTTATCAATGCATGGTAAGAAACAATCAATGCTATTAAAAAATACAATTAATCGCAATTGTTTAAAAAATATTTGAAAACCTTAAAATCCAGCCCGCGTGAGGACAAACTCGAGCCAGTTCAACTATTTTATTTTCTCCAATTTTCATATAAGACCCCGGGTTATATTGGCTCGGTTCCAATTCGTTATCAATGAGTCTTCGAAATCCGAGTTAGATAAGTCAAAATTCGATTCGATTCTATGATATAATCTCGCGTCGCACTCGGGTAAGAGAACCCGAGCTACGCCTATGGGAACGCGGACCAGGCTCATGGAACTCGGTCCGATTTTCTACTACGATTCAGTTCGAATTCTATTAAACTCGGCCTAGGCACAACAGAACCCGAGCCGAGTTATATCATCATCAGGAAATTATATTTCGGACAACTTCCGATCATCCTATCTATGCCATACGATATCTAATAGATGCAAACAATATATAATGTAATCTCTATAAAACGAAGACAAGTTCGGAGTCCATCTCGCGAAAAACCGATGCCATGGGGATCTCCCTACGTATTTCAAGTTGGTTGAAAAATTAACTCTCTTTCTGATCGTCAGTTGGTTGCATCAATGTCGAATTTTGATCAGTAATTACTTTCAATCCTTTTCCTTTATATATTCTATTTTTTTCCTGACCGATATATTTAATAAATGAACTAAAAAATCATAAATGAAAGAAAAAGAAATATCTATTTCTTCTTTCTTCTTCACGTGTCAAGATTCTTCCTTTTTTTATTTCTTTGTTCACCCCACGTTTTCCTTCTTTTTTTTGCCTTTCTCTTATTTTTTTCTAATGGCCAGCTGTTTTGACCGAAAATCTCACAATTTCGCCTTTCTCTTATTTTTTTCTAATGGCCAGCTGTTTTGACCGAAAATCTCACAATTTCTCTTTTTTTTTTTCTTCTCGCCATCTCTCTAATCTTCTATTACGGCTTGACCACCGATTTCTTCTCTCTCTACTTCCTCTCTCCTTCTTCATCTCCTCTCTCTCTCAATTCATTTACGCCCGCAAGACTTCTCCTCCATTTTTTTTTCTTTTCTCTCAATCTATTTCTCTCTCCTGTTTTTTTATGCCCTCATTTTTTCCACATTCTCTCCTTCTCTTTTTTTGTTAATTAATCTCTTTGGGCACAATCGCAGATATGGCCGTAAACAAAAATTAATAATAAAATAAAATTCAAAGCATTCCTCCTTACCCTTGCTAACGCCCGAAGTCTTGTGTTCGCCGTCGAGAAAATTATGTCCGTCGTCTAAGAGTGCCACCAATTTCTCTCCTTTTCAGAAATTTGCGTCTGTCGTCGAAGAGCGCCACACATAGAAAATAATTTCTCTTCTTTTCTTTTTTTTTTTTGAAGTTTAGCCGGCCCTAACTCCTTGTTTATAGAATTTATAAATCCTTAATTTAACTCTAACTGTAATATCTAATCTCATTCTAATTTAATCCTTTACTTAATCTAATTAACTAATTTAATTTCATTCTAATAATTAAATAGATAAATTCCGAAATTAATTAAATAATCTCATCACTAATCAAACTTCTCTACAATTTTCCTTTATTTTTTTGGAATTATTTAATTCCATAATATTTTATTAACTAATTTTTGAATTAAAATAATAATAAATATTATTTTAATGGAGGAAATATTTTTAAGCCATAAGACTTTTAGTCATATCTTATTTGAGAGTCCTATATCCATTAAATATTTGTTTAGATTTCAAATTAAATTGAAATTCCTAATCTCAATCTAATTATAATTTTTACTTCTAACGAGATTTAAGTTCCTTCAATCCATCAAACACTCTAATTGAATTATAAAATTATAGAGTGTTACATAATAACCTCCTTAAAAATAAATTCGTCCTCGAATTTTACGAAGGAGAATTTGACCAATCTAAAATTTAGTAAATAAACTCATTAAAGAAACATTCCTATCAATTGTCATCATTACTAATTTACTCAAAAGAATGAAACAAATTATCTATGTTTATTTCAACCCCCATAGCAATTATCTATCATTCATTCTATAACTATACCTCATAAGTAGGGTAGGAATCTCACCATTTTTTTTATTGATTTCTCTTTGGTTCCGAACAATCCCGAGCAAAGTGTCCTTGTTTCCCACAGTTGAGACAAGCTCCAATCTTACGATAGCATTCACCCGAATGTAGTCGCCGACAATAAGGACAAGGCTCTCTAATCCGCCTTTGTTTCTTGGACCCCACAATTGATCCATCTTGATCTTCTTCCTCATATGATCTATTTCTTTTTCGAGATCGATCTTGATCTCGATTGTTTGCAATTTGCTTGTCCTCCGAAACCTTTAGTGCTTCTTGCATATTTTGTTGGTTGGAAAGTTTTTTACTTTGGTTCTTGTCGCTTGCATTTTCACCATCTTCCAGATAGATGGCGAATTCTTTAGCAAATTTAAGGGTTTGACAGTTACCCCATTCACTCTTTCTCGAAGGCTTGGTTTGAAACCATCAACCCAGCGTTTTACTCGATCCAATTCTATTTGTTGCAGGGTTGAATACTTCTCCAAGTTCAGAAACTTGATTAGGTATTGCTTAATGGTCATACTACCCTACTGTAGCGTGAGGTATCCCTTCTGCTTCCTGCCTCGCTCGTAGGCAAGAATGTATCTATCCTCGAATGCCTTCTTAGATTTTCCCCAGGTGATGTAATCCTGACCAGAGAATATCATGAGCTTGACAACTTTCCACTAATCTCTTGCTTCAGCTATCAACTTTCTGGTGGCATAAATCATCTTGTGATCCTCGCCACAATCCATTTTCAGGAAAATCTGCTCTAATTCTTCTATCCACCTCTATGCATCCTCAAAGTCGTCCTTTCCATCAAAGTGAGGGGGCTGCAACTTGAGAAACCTCTCAATACTATCCTTTTGATCTTGATGAGGTGGTAGATCATCACACCTAGTGATGAAGTCGGATCCATGTGGTGGCGATTCCTACCTCAGTTGTTCATCATGATGCTCGTTGCTTCAATCATTATTCAATAAAGGATCTCGGGCTTGCTGCTCATTTGTCATTGGGTCTTGAATCTGTTGGTTGGCCCATTGGGATCCACTCCTTGGGCCACGGAGCACATTTTGCAAAATGTCCATTCTCGATGTGATCTGTATCAATATGCATAAAATAAGATACGTCCTATAATAATGATATGATTCTATTCATATATCGTTAAGGGATAACCTCCTTAGGACTTGGGTTATTTTATTAAGAATAACCTCTTTAAAACTTTGGTTATTCCTTTTAGAATAACCTCCTTAAAACTTTGGTTATTCCTTTCGGAATAACCTCCTTAGGTGTCTCCTTATATCATTAATAAAACCATTCTATTTCCATCAACTAAGGATTTAGGTTATTCCTTACTTTATCCATAGCTTGAAGGCACTGTATTTTATATTGCAATTTAGTTACATAAGCTAATTTATAGTTCAGAAAACTTACTTGATCCTTTCTTGATGGCGCGATGGTTGCTCATGACGTGTGCACATGGACTCTATTATATTAGAGACAGCTAAGAAGTGTCTCTCGATAGGCTCTGATACCTTTGTAACGCCTCGAGACTTTTTTCTTTTACCTGCCCAGAAGGCTATCTTGACGACGATAATCAATTCTATACCCTGACTTTGATCAGTCAACAAACTGGTTTACATGAGCGGAAGATTAATTTACAATATTCTACTATAATATGCGGAAGTTATTTATACAATGTCCAATAACTTGTAGGTTAGGGCCCACGTCTATATAATAATAGATCCAATATCCATGTGCATGTTACTCGTCAGAAGAGCCATCAACCGTCTCACCATCGTCATCACCATCACCTATATGGATCAAAATACATGGAGAAAGCCCAATGAGATAACTCAGTACGTAGGGTCACCCATAAAAATAACTATATGAACCATAGTCAATATCAATATCAATGCTATCAATAAACATGAATATATAATTGATCCGAATAGGTAACATTTAACAATAATCAATAAATCATAAATAATTTGACCAGTGATAGTAATTATCCATGTCATCAATTACTGATGACCAATATACATTTAATTCGATTCAATTATCTTAAATCAATTACCAATTGACCATAAATCGGTGAAGGCCACAATAAACAATTATCAATTAACATTTTTATCAACAATTTATTTATTCAATTTTTCATCATCCAGTAGAAGGCAATTCAGTTATCAATCAACCATTAAGACGCAATTCAATCAACGATGCAATTCAATTAATAATTCAATTCAATTAAGAAAAATATCCATCGACCATAATGGTCTCCATCGACCACAATGGGCCTCCATCGATCACAAGGATCTCCATCGACCATGAGGGCCGTCATCGACCATAAAAGTCTCAATCGACTACGAGGGTCTTCATCGATCGTAAAGGTTTCAATCGATCACAAGGTCTCTATTAACTATTATGCATTAACAATCGACTTCATGAGACTGCATCGGCCATAAAAGGCCTCAATCGACCATAAGGACCTCTATGATGCATCAACAATAGACTCCATGAGCCTCTATCGATCCAATGGGCCTCAATCATTCACAAGGATCTCTATCGACCATGAGATCCTCTATCGACCATAACGGCCTCAATTATTAATTTACAATTTCATAATAGTAATTTTTCATATCATCACTTGGACGATGCACAACCAATATTAATAATTCCATTATCTATCAATTCATGTCAGTTGAATAATAGGTCATTAATTCATAATCAATTATTATTAATTAGCATATTACAATTATAATTGATTAACAATAATCAACACAACAATCACAATCAATTGACCAATACATATCAATGCATGGTCAGAAACAATCAATGCTATTAAACAATACAATTAATCATAATTGTTTAAAAATATATTTGAAAACCTTAAAATCCAGTTCGCGTTAGGACAAACTCGAGCCGGTTCAACTATTTTATTTTCTCCAATTTTCATATAAGACCACGGACCATATTGGCTCGGTTCCAATTCATTATCAATGAGTCTTCGAAATTCGAGCCGGATAAGTCAAAACTTGGTTTGATTCTATGATATAATCTCGCGTCGCACTTGGGTAAGAGAACCCGAGCTATGCTTATGGGAGCCTTATAATCTCGCGTCGCACTCGGGTAAGAGAACCCGAGCTACGCTTATGGGAAGCCATACCAGGCTCATGGAACTCGGTCCTGTTTCCTACTATGATTCGGTTCGAATTCTATTAAACTCGGGCCAGGCACAACAAAACCCGAGCTGAGTTATATCGTCATCAGGAAATTATGTTTCAGACAACTTTCGATCATCATATCTATGTCATACGATATCTAATAGATGCAAATAATATATAATGTAATCTTTATAAAATGAAGAAGAGTTCGATGTCCATGTCGCAGAAAACCGACGTCATGGGAATCCCCCTACGTACCTCAAGTTGGTTGAAAAATTAACTCTATTTTTTATCGTCAGTTGGTTGCACCAATATCGAATTTTGATCAATAATTACTCTCAATTATTTTCCTTTATATATTTTATTTTTTTTCATGGCCGAGATATTTAATAAATGAATTATAAAAAATCATAAATGAAAGAAAAGGAAATATCTATTTCTTCTTTCTTCTTCACGTGTCAAGATTCTTTTTTTATTATTATTTCTTTGTTCACCTCACGTTATCCTTTTTTTTCTCGTGGCCAGCCGTTTTGGCCGTAAATCCCACAATTTCTTTTTTTTTTCTTCTCGCCATCTCTCTAATCTTCTATTACGACTTGACCACCAATTTCTTCTCTCTCTACTTCCTCTCTCCTTCTTCATCTTCTCTCTCTCAATTCATTTACGCCCGAAAGACTTCTCCTCCATTTTTTTTCTTTTCTCTCAATCTATTTCTCTCTCCTGTTTTGTTATGCCCTCATTTTTTTCCACATACTCTCTTTCTCTTTTTTTTTTTAAAATTAATCTCTTTGGACACAATCACTAATATCGCCGTAAACAAAATTTAATAATAAAACAAAATTCAAAGCATTCCTCCTTACCCTTGCTAAGGCCTGAAGTCCCGTGTTCGCTGCCAAGAAAATTACGTCTGTCGTCTAAGAGCGCCACCAATTTCTCTCCTTTTCAAAAAATTGCGTCCGTCGTCTAAGAGCGCCACCAATTTCTCTCCTTTTCAAAAAATTGCGTCCGTCGTCGAAGAACGACACGCATAGAAAATAATTTCTCTCCTTTTTTTTAAAGTTTAGCCGGCCCTAACTCCTTATTTATAGAATTTATAAATCCTTAATTTAACTCTAACTGTAATATATAATCTCACTCTAATTTAATCTTATACTAAAAAAATAAAGTATTTAGTAGCGGATAGCGTTTTGTTAGAGTAAAAACGCTACTATAAGCTTTTGGTAAATATTTTTTCTCAGTAGTGTTTAGAAGTTTGAACACAAAATGCTATAAGCTACTCCTACTAGCTTATAGAGTATAGATGTAGCGTTTTCATAATTTCTTCCTATTATACCCTCATTGTTAAAATAAGAGTTATTTACTTATTAAACATCATATATTATTTTTATTTTGTATATCACATCTTTAAATTTTACTTACAATCCAAATAAGTTGTTTTTATTTTGAATTAATCAATATTTTATATTAAATAAGATTTTAAAAAGTATTAATATTCAAAATGATTATTTTAAATTAAATTATATGAATATAATGTATATTAAAATGATCATAAATTATATGTTATGTCTATTTTTGTCATTTTATACAATACGCTAATTTAGCTGCTATGTTTACCAAACATATTTTATTAAATTTATAAACAAATCGCCATCCGCTATTCTCTAATAGCTAACCGCTATACTATAGTCAAATCATTATCCTCTAGTCGAACCGCTATCCTCTAATCAAATCGTTAGTTTTATCAAATAGAGCCTTAATCTATTTAACTAATTTAATTTCATTCTAATAATTAAATTGATAAATTCCGAAATTAATTAAATAATTCCATCACTAATCAAACTTCTCTCCAATTTTCCTTTATTTTTTTGGAATTATTTAATTCCATAATATTTTATTAACTAATATTTGAATTAAAATAATAATAAATATTATTTTAATGGATGAAATATTCTAAGCCATAGGACTTTTAGTCATATCCTATTTAAGAGTCCTATATCCATTAAATATTTTTTTAAATTTCAAATTAAATTGAAATCCCTAATCTCAATCTAATTATGATTTTTACTTCCAACGAGATTTAAGTTCCTTCAATCCATCAAACTGTTGGATATAAGTTCTAGAGATATATAAAATTATATTTTGATGATACAAACCTCGAAAGATTAAAGTTAAAATGCTGAAAAAGTTTAAAGAAAAAGGGATAACTTTATGCATTACACTTTGATTAAATAATTAACTATGATCCTATTAGACTTTGGACTAGTTATAAATATCAAAGTTGTAGAGAATTCTGTTAGCTTTCCATAGAATAAAAAATCATCTCATTTGGATAATTGTGCAAATAGTTATGCTTAAAATAGTGCAGGACGGTCGAGCTGTCGGTTGGAAAATAGGTCGACCGGTCAGGAAGACAGGTCGATTGGTCTAGAATATCAGTCGACCGGTCCAGGACACAGGTCGACCGGTCAGTGTAAAAAATATTCAATTTCAACCAGCAGAATGTCGAGACTGTACCGGTCGACCGGTCTAAGACACAGGTCGACTGGACAGTGCAAAATTCGCCAACAGTCACATTTTTCATAAAAGGAAGTATATCGGTCGGTCGGTCCATATGTGCGATCGACCGGCTTCGAGTCAAATGAACAGTAACGGTCAAATTTGAAAGAGAAAAGTGGAATAATTTTTGTACGACTTTCTCACTTGCAGAAGCCTATAAAAGGAGTGTCAAAGCCAGAAGGAAGTGCACTCATCCAAGCCTTGAAGAAAACTTCAAGTTATCAAAAGAAGACATTCTTCTTGAAGTTTTTATTTTTAGTTTGCTCTTCTTTCTCTCTTCCACTCTTGTGAGCATAGAATTGTAAAAGAGATAAACATTATTGTTCAAAAAAATAGAGAGAGCTCATGTGTAAAAGAGATTTTAAATCTTACCTCTTAAGTGAGAGAAATATATTAGCTTATTAGGAGGAGATGTTGTCTTTCCTCTCGAAGCGAAGAAAAAGATGGTGGTGTAAAGGGCTTTCTTCCTTGCCCCATTTGGAACAAAGGAAGTGCTAGTGAAATCTCCAGCGATCTCGAGGTCGAGAAGTTGGAGCGGGGACGTAGGCCAAGGTGTGGCCGAACCTCGTCAACAAATCATCGTGTCCATTTGAGTTTGATTTTCTCTCTCTCCACATTCATATTGAATTTATGATCTGAATTATAAATGATTTAAAAATCGATTTTGTGCTTCCGCGATGATTTTTGTGAAATTGATATTATCAATTTAACATCAATTTATCCCTCCTTCTTCGTGTCCTTTGAGATCTTACACAAACACTCTAATTGAATTATAAAATTACTATATATTACCCTTGATAAAATCATATGGTGTTACAACTTTAGCATCGCCTGAGCCATTATTCAAACTTTAATGCGTCATTATGAAAGTTCAAACATTTATCTATGCATGATTGCATGCATGTAACGTGACTTAAGAACGTAATCATGTGTGAAATTGTTTCATCACGAACGTCATCACCATCCGCTGAACTCGTCCATACAAGTATATAACCAATGTGTAAAAGAAATAAAAGAAGCTTGAACAATGATTGAATTATTACTTATGCCCAAAACGCAGTTAATAACTTTGCACAAACTATGTATGCATGTAATGTAATCTCACGTAACTTGACAACTAATATGCATTCAACGAAATTGGCACTAACTTTTTAAAAACATAATTAATAGACTACTTAGCTGCCTTATGCCCAAAACATATTTTTGTAGCACCCAATATTTCAACAGGGCAATAAAGTAATTTAAACTAAATTAATAGATAAGAGGTTAAATTAAAAAGGAAAAAGGAAATGAAAGAAAAATTAAATCCTATTAAGAGTGGGAATCATAATTAAATTGAGATTAAGAATTTCAATTCGATTTGAGGTCTAAAAAAATGTTTAATAGATATAAGACTCCCAAATAGAATAGAATTGAGAGTTTTATGACTTAAAAATATTTTAGCCATTAAAATAATAATAATTAGATCATAAAATATTATGAAATTAAATAATTCCGAAAATTAGGTGATAAAATATTATTATATTAAATAATTACGAAAATTAGAGAAAAGAAGGAAATAAAAGAAAAAGGTGGAAGTAGAGTTTGATTGAAAGAAGTTATAGAAGAGATAAAAAGAAATTTAAATAGAGATAGATTTTGATAAGTATGATTATAAAATAATTAGTGAAACTCAAATTTAATTAAATATGAATATTTAAGAGATAATGACTAATGATGAATGATCATGATTATAGCCTAAAGTTCAATAGGAGTCAAAATCATAGTTGAAAGTTATAAATAAGATCTAAAGAGTTGCTAGAAAGTATGATTTGTCTCCACAAAATTTTTTTAAGAGTCACATCTTTCTCCTTCGTTTTCTTACAAATCGAGGCATCTGAAAACGCGTGTGATATATCATTTCAAAATCTCAACAGAAGAAAACAAGATCCAAATGATAGCCAAAAGTTTCTAGACGTCAATAAGGAATCATCGGCCAAAGTCGAAACATTTATGCAGATTTTCAGCAGAGGAATTTCAATTAGTTTTCAGTCAACTTTAGGTAAGTAGAGGATTCGCATGGCGTCAATTTCTCATGACATGGACCCTCAAGATCCTTGACCTAAGTATTAACTATTGTATGAATCAATTGTGAATTGAATTGCATTAATAATCACATAGAAAATAGGGCCATAAGTTGTACTAAAAATGCGACTTACCAACGGCGGTAGAACTCAGCCCGAGTTTTGCTCTACCCAGTCCGGATTCCTTGGAATTCGAGCGATAATCGAAATGATCCGGACCAAATTCATAAGAATTCGACCTGGGTTGCAAGGTGTGCGGCCCGGATTCTATAACCCAATTGCGATACGAAGAGATTACTAAGAGTCCGGAACGGGTTCCGACTAACTCGGCCCGAGTTCAGTTAATGTTTATGGATGAACGAAAGTTGAATAGGATTCGAATCGAGTTTCGGATAGCCCGGTCCGAATTCTATGATGAAAATGAGATTAGATCAAGGAATTAAATTGACTCGGCTTACGTCAAACTCGACCTGGTTCTGATAATATGGAAATTAGATTAGGAACTCACAGGCCGATCCGACCCGGGTTGTGTTCTAACCGACCCGAGTTTGTTGATTGAATTGAAATATGTATGAAGATTGGACGAACAGGGCCAAGTTTTATCCCACTCGGCCCATATTCTATTGATCGAATTGGAATCGATATAAAAATTGGATTAATCGGCTTGGCTTCCATCCTACCCGGCCCGAGTTCTATAGAAAGATGGGTATAATTGAGTATAGGGGGAACTAGCCCGGGTTCTATCCCACCCGGCCCAATTCTGAAGTTCAGAAAGAGCATTTTTTAAGTTATTAGAATATGTTTAATTATGATGATTGTGTTATTGTCTATATCTGATCATATTATCATGTTATTGATCTCATTGTGATGATCTTGATCTACGAATATGATATATTGATTGATGTCTTGTGCATCCAAAATTAGAAAGAAAGTTTAATAGAAAGCAAAGATAGTTATCATAAGTTAATCGGATAAAAGATGAAAGATACTTAAAATTGAAGAGCTCTCAAAGCAGCTTATATGATTGAAGCAGCTTTTGTGACTGAAGCAGTCTTTATGGTTGAAGTAATGTAAAGTAAAGATAGATTGATTCGTAAGATAATTGATTGCAACTTATATGGTTGATGTTATTATTAATGAAATTATTATCGTCAGCCTTTATGGATGATTATAAAAGATGATATGATTATTGATTCCAGCCATCCTTATCTGATGAATAATGCAAATTGCACTGATAGAATAATATTAATATTGCTTATCATTATGCATATGATTATTATTTTTAGCATGATTGATATTGTTTATCATTATGGGTGATCCTACATATTGAGTTTATCTTATTGAACTTTGCCCATGTATTTCAATATGTACAGATAATGATGATGAAGACGGTTGACATGCACATGGATATATGATCTATTATTGTATAGATGTGGACCATAACCTATAGATTATTGGATGTTGTAAAGATGGCTTTTGCATATTGTATAAGTTGTAAATTAAGTCTTCCGCTATTATAAATCACCATGTTGACTAGTCATAATTAAGTCATAGAATTAAGTGGTGACGTTAAAATAGCCTTATGAGCAGACAAGAAAAAAAAATTCGGACATTACATATTTATTCATTATTCACGTACATGTGTTCTTCAAAAAAAAAAATTTTTGAGAGAAAGTGTTCTTCAAATTATGGATATCACGTGCATCTTTACACTTGTTATACGCGTAAACATCATCTTATGCATTTAATACGTACATTTCGTAAGTGGACTTCAACACTTAATTATATCATAAGATGTTAAAAGTGCTTCTTGCTTTACCATGGATGTTAATGATATATTCAAATAATATGTTTATCCTTATATTCTTACTTCCATTTGTAACATCCTCATTACAAAATATATCTATATAGTTTGGACTATCATTTGAAAATACATAGCAAAACATGTCTACAAATGGAACAACTTCAAGATGTCTTGGATAAAATTTTATCATACAAATATATAATAATATATTCACAAAATATCATTACTTTTAAATTGTGGATAATAATATGGTTACATTTATTTGATTTAGGGCATACTAAACAAATATGTAACACCATTTATTTTCTTAGTTATATTAAAACTAGGTTTGAACATCAGACTGATCCGATCATATCCGCTCACACAAATCCAATTTTTCAAAAATTTGTCTCTGTCAAAATCTACTTAGGGATCATTACAGGGAGTGAATAGACACCTATAAACCCAAAGAAACCTATATGTAGCCCAAAATTTCGAAGGAAATAATGATATTTATGGAACTCAATGAAAATAATTTCTTACACTCTTTTAAAAATTATTTTTCATTTATAATTTAGTTTTTTAGTGAACCAAAACAGACTATGTATCCAATCCTTGTGACTTATTTATCAGATCAAAAAAAAAACCATGTACGTTTCTCCTGAGTAATCCAAATTGATCAGGCTCAGTGGATTCTGTAAAACCCCAATACTAAATGGGCCTAGATCCAAAATAGGGAATGGGTTGGGGTGAGAAATGAGAGCGCGGCCTTCGCATGCTAAATTAAATATTTTTTTCTTCATTTTTTTCTTCTAAATTAATGTGGTTCGTTATCAACGAAGAACCACCCACATCTCTTGAAAAAAAAAAGTAGAAACAAAATGGGTAAAAAAAGTACCACTTCCCATGCACCGTTAAATTTTTTTTTGGGACTTTTTTGATGTGGATATGTCCGCCCATGGAACAGGGACATGCATATATTATGATAATGCAGCCACTGTCCAACTCCTCCTCCGGCCATTTTTTTACGAATTTAATGGGCATACTACCCACTTAAGTGGATAGCATCCTGCTATCTAGATTCATGATCGTCGGATGAAAGATTTAGGGCATATTAGAAAGGTGTGGTTCGCTGTAGTAGGCCACGCGGCTCGAAGGTCAGTTCATCATGTTTTTTCTAATCCCGATCGGTTCAACATCGCTACTATCATCACTGTTGAAGTCGCCATTGAACTTGCCACTGAACTCACCTCTCATGTCGCTGTGCACTCGCCTCGCCGCTGCCATCTAGCCGCACCTTGCCACTACCATCTCACCCCGCCTCGCCACTTCGCCATTACTATCTCATCGCGAGGAAGAATCAGGCGACTTCGATAATGATGAGGAGGAGCATATCGCAAGCACCGGCAGCTTTGGGAGCAAGGAGGAGCAGATCGCTAGCACCGACAACTTCGAGAACGACAAGGATCCTGTTGGTGCCGATGATCCAAGAGCGAGGAAGAGCATGTCGCGAGTGTCGATTACTTCGAGAGTGACAAGGATCCCGTTGATGCCGATGATTTGGGAGCGAGGAGGATGCGGCTACCGGCGAGTTCAAGAGCATGTTGGAGCAGATCGTTGGCGCCGACAACTTCGAGAACGACGAGGATCCTGTTGGTGCCGACGATTCAGGAGCGAGGAGGAGCTTATCGCGGGTGTCGATGACTTCGATAGTGACAACGATCTCATTGATGCCGATGATTTGGGAGCGAGGAGGATGTGGCTACCGGCGAGTTTAGGAGCATGTTGCGGATGTCAGTGAGTCTAGGAGTGAGGAGGAGCATATCATGAAGGATCGTGGGCGACTTTGAGTGCGATGAGAGATTGTTGGCGCCGACAACCTGTCGAGTAGGTGCAAATCGCGAGCGCCGATGACTTCGGGAGTGAGGAAGGACGTTGACGCTGACAAGTTTGGGAGCAAGGTGGAGGATGTTGTGAGCGTCGACAAGTTTGGGCAGAAGACAAGGTCATGGGGGCCGGCGATGTGCTTCAACGATGTGCTCTGGCGATGGTGGGCTAGGGCACGTTGTGGTTTCGTGAGAGAAGAGGAGAGAGAAAGGGATAAATCAAATGACTCTTTTCAGTTAATCTGGTATTAAATCGCTTTTGAACCGCAATTAAACCGCTGCTGAACCACATCTCCCTTCATCTGCCGTCCACTTTCAATTGAACAGCTCTGGAGCTAAGCAGGAGGATGCAAGCATGTCCATTAAATCCTTTTTTATATTACCATTCCATTATTCAGATTCTTTCAACTAATGCATCGGAGCTAAAAATCTAATGCCTCATAAATACACTCAAAATTATCGTCGAATCCTCTTTAGACACGTGTCGAAGTGCGCTTTTCTTTGTTTTTTTACGTGACGTCACAGTACCGTTAACAAATTTTTTGCATATTTGCAAGAAGTTGAGCTCAAAATCTTGCTTAACTAGGAGATTCTTATCAATTCATTGCAGCCTGTGTTTGTGATCTCAGTCCATTTGAGGTGGTCCACTGCAAAGTGCAAAGCAAACACCGAAGTTCGCATCCAGGATCTGCATTTTGATTAGAGACAAAACGAATCTGGTCAAAATGGAGCCGGAAATTGTAGCATCCATCCGACTCATCGATCAACCTCATGTTGATCATATCTTCTTGGCCCCATCCCCACATGACATGAGGTGATAGACGAACATAAAAGGGCAAAATAAGAAAGAAAAAAAAACACCTAACACCATCGAGAAAAAGACACGAGAAAGGAACAATTTCCGTCGTGTGTTTGAGAAACCAGTGGAAAGAGTAATTTGAATGTGTAGCAACATCAACCATATCACCCTGTTTTTTTTTTACCTGTAATTGGGGATACGGCCCGGTTTGATTTTTTTTTTTTTTGCTTTTGGGAATAACGTTCTATGAATTTCCTAGACACTGACCTTAGCGGTGTAAGAAAAATCCAACAAAATCGAAAAACTTATTTGATGCAGAAAAAAATTTAAAATTTAAGAATTTGAATATAATTTACAATGGATTTTAATAGATTAAAATTCACTCATTAAAACTAAGACTTCATTCAAAAACATTGTAGAGCTTCGTGGATCCCGTTGTTTATTTAAAAAGTTTTATTCATTTAATTAATTTATAAGTTATCAATATTTTATTATAGATATAATAAGTTTATGTAGTTTCATATTTTTCTATCATATTATGAACTCTAATTTGATAAATTTAAGATTTTAGTAGTATTTTTTATATTTAATTATAAAATTATATTTTTAAATTTTAATTTTAATTTTATATATTTTTAAAAATATAATTATACAAAAGTAGAGCACCAAAAAAATCACCTGAAAAATCGACTCATTAGAGGGTAATTTTTTATTTTTTAAAATATTTTAGAATTATTTTTATAATTTAAAAAATGATCTAAAAGATAATGAGTGATTTTCTTATACCAAAAAATCGACCTAACTCGGATTACTCTCATCCCTTAGCCACTGAATAAAATCAAATGGAATAAACTATTAATAGAAATATCTATGATATATGATTCATGGTACATATTAAATTATAATAATGTGTGTATGTATGTATAAAATTACTTAACTAACACAATTAATATGTGAATAAATATTAATAAATTTTACATCGGAATATATAATGATATTAAAGTATATATTATATGACTAATGTCAATTTGTATAATAAACACCTCTTAGTATTGTCATAAATATGAAACTTATAGGTTTGTGAAAGTACTGCTTGCATAAAGGACGGCTTTAGGACCCAACAACCAATAACTAAAAATAAAGTTATTAATTACATTATTCTTTTATAATAGCAAAAAAAATAAAAACTAAAGTTTTTTTCAATAATTATATGTCAAGAAGCATGCTTGATTATATATCGGACACTTTTTATATTAAGTAAAAAATGCAGAGCCCTCCGCCTTCTTTTTAAAAAGAATGGCTTTGCTCGAGCATTTCCACCCAAAAAATGAGCCGTTGAATTAGCATTACGACTAATATTCATACAAGAAAAAGTAAACTAAAGTGTATGTTGTAGCCCAAATATCTTCAATAATGGCACATATCCTCCATTGCACAGTATGCCACCTATTGATCATTGCAACCAGCAGAGTCTAACTCAGGTTGAATAAGAAGGAACCCTGTTGACATGCAGCGCCAGAGCCCTTCGAGCATGCCTTTGACATCAACCTGGAAGATAGAGGAAAAAACCTGAGATGTAGAACTTGTAAAAATAAGAGTAGCATTAAAAAACCTAAAGACATAGCCTGCACCTCCCAGGTTGTTTGGACTCACAAAAGAGCCATCATAATTTAGCTTGTAATTCTGGTAACTTGGAAGCTACCATCGAAATCAAGTTTAGTTCGATCAGGGAATTCTATCATATGTGTAGTTTGAATGTAACTCATTATAGTTACCCAACACTCTCTCCCAAGCGACGGTCATAATTGTTTGGCTAGAGCAGAAGTGAAAGTCATTTTGAGCTCTCCATATATTCCACAGGCAAAGGGTAATGAGGGTTAAGAGTTTAGATTGAAAGAAGAAATCCGGACAATCCAGAGTCGAGTTCCCATCCAGCCAAGAAGAAAAAGTGGTTAAAGGTAAAGGGAATTTAAATAATAAATGCCTAATAGATTCTAAGGCAACATTGCAAAGAGTACACGGACTAATAGAATGGTTAAAACGTGTCATCATATCACAAGTTGGTAGTCTACTGTGATATAATTTCCAAAGAAAATTGAGTATTTTGACAGGAGCCTTGATATGCCACGGAGACTACTAATGCAAGGGCGCTAACTAATGAAGAGTTATAAGCTGATTTAGCCGTAGAAATTTCAAAAAATCCAGGAATCATCATTGGGTAATGCATGTAAGTTTATTTTAGTAATCTTGGCAATCAAGCAAGAATCGAAGTATATTGATGATTTAGAAACATCTCACTTGGCGCCAGTGGTCAGAAACATGGAGGGAGAGATTAATATTTTGTATATTAATGTATGTCAGCATGTAATATAAAGGAATATTAAATAACCAAGGGTTCATAAAAATCATAGTGCTAACTCCATTACCAATCTATTTTCTAAGTCCTAATTTAATATCATTTAACCCTTGTAGCACTGACTTTCAATACCAAGCTACTTTATGTTGAGGTGAAATGACATACGACCAAGGGTGATGAGCCACATACTTGTTTGTAACTAACGCAACAAGGAAAGGTCTGACAATTACGAATTGATAACAATAATTTGGCCAACAAGGAGGTTCTAATATAGTTAGGCCTCTTGATCCCCAGACCTCATATGCTTTGACAGTTGAATTGTTTGCCAATTGATTAAATGCAAATCTTTCTTGTAATGTCCTGCAACAAAAAATAAAATAATAAAATGTATCTGAGAGCCCATTTAACCAACCCCAAACACCCCCACTAGCCCATCACCTTAAAACACCTTTACCACTTAAGTATATAAAAAAATGTTAACCCTAAAAGAACTCCCACCTAACATTCGGCCACCTCAAAAATTTGACATTCCCACACATTGAAGCTCCCTCACACCCTCCCCTCACAACAGCAACCAACTCACACCCTCCCCTCACTACAGCAACCAAGTGGCGGCAACAACAGAAAAACACACTCAACAGCCACCTAAATATCATCTATTTCACTCACAGCAACTCACTCTCTCACCCAAGGCCATCCGACAGCAACATCAAAAGGAGGATTCACTCAACCAGCAACAGGGAGCTCACCACTTTGAATCCCACAACTCACTCCCCCTCAACCTTCAGTCACAATCAGCAGCAAATACATGGAAGGGGAAAAAGAGGTGATTCCAGCGACTTCAACAAAAGAAGAGGAAGAGGAAGGAGCTGGCATCAAAGGAATAACATCATATTAATCTAGTATGGAGGTAAAATGTTTGTTGAAATGTTTGATTGATTGTAAAGAAGCATTTGTTAGTTTAGAAGGAAAATGGGTAGTTATAGATGCTAATGCATTTAATTGAGTTAATTATAATTATATTAACTGATATTATTGTGCATGAAAATCCAACATAGAAGGGAAACATTAACACTGACGAATACGAGTTAAACATATTTTTCGGAATGGTAAAATTTGATTAGGAGAGGAAAATAAATATATATAAATAGTCGGGCAAATACAATAGATGCAATTACATGGTTTCTTTTGTAGTATAGAAATGGTGTGCATGTAGTTCATAATGGGAACTGTAGCAATTGCTGGAATCACTGTAGCATTTTAATATTTAAGTGTTGCTTAACTTATCATTAAAATCAGAAAGATATAGGTACTTATATAGGCAGTAGCACAAATTAATAAGTCAAAGGAGGTATGGTCACTCATTCATGTTAATTTGATGTCATACATACATATGTTTAGATGTACATCTATGTGACACAACAACACTATGGCAAACATGATTTTTTAGATAGGTGTAACCCTAATCATTTTTCATTATTAATTAAATCCAAAAAGATTTATAATGTTGATTTGTGATATATGATGATAATGAAATTGTTATTTAAATGGAATGACATATGAAATAAATTGTTATTTAAATTGTTATGTTCGGAGTGATGACATTGTTCCACCCGATGTGAAATAAATTTTCGTGATAGTTTCTTTCATGCATATTCATATATTTGAATACTTCATATGTGTGTCATCATATGTCATGTGATATTTCATTATGAATTTTGGAAATCCGTCGAAGTTTATCTTTGTGAAATTGTTTGAAAAGGAAAGTTTATATGATGATTTCTAACTCTAAACTTCTGTTTGGAAACTGCATACATGCATCATGTGCATTATATGTAAAAATCCGCATAAGGCGGCGTGTTTTCACCTCGGAGAATTGACCAACTCTGGGACCTTGTGTCAGTATAGTGATACGAAGGGTGGAATTATAACAACCATCTTGTATCAATGGGATACGAGAGATGGAAAGAAGAGATAAGAAGCCCTGTGTCAATGGGATACGAAGGACAGTAACGTCCTATGTCAATGAGATACGAGGGACGGAATTAGAACAACCACCCTGTGTCAATGGGATACGAGGGGTGAAATTGATTTCTCCATTGAAGAGATTGGATATTCATATTTGATGATGTTTTTCCAAATCTTATGATGTTATTTTATTACCATGCATGTGCACTCATGACATTCATTTTGGTGTGATAATTATTTAAATGGACTTCTTTGAAGAATTGAAAAAGGTTTGGAATGATTTATGAAAATAAAGAGTTTGACATTTCTTTCGCTGTTTTAATATTTGAAATAATTGTTTTACTCACTGAACACTTCTCTTGCTTATTTTTTTTCAAGTAATGAATGAAAGCTTGCATAGCATGAAATAAGAAATGTAAAGGGGTTAGGAAATGAATATGTGTAAGAGGCGTGAATATTGAATGACTAACTTTGCGTTTCATTCAGATTTCTTATACGGATTTATTACTTGATGAATGTTTTGAAAAATTTTGAAAATGTTTGTGGAGCGAAAGACGCTCACGTTATATGGTTTACGAGCATGTGGCTCGTGATTTGGATTCGAGAGTGAGCTTGAGACTCACTACTTATGTGTCCCACCATTTTAACTTTCTAATGAATTGTCAGTAATGATCTTATAACTGCATGTGATGATTAAAGTTTTGAAGTTAATTGTTGAAATGAGATATATATATGAATTGTTGTATATGGCGAATAGACAAATTTACGCATACGCCATGTCGAAATTTTTGAAAATTTTCAGAGTTAGTTTATTTTTTAAACGTTGATTTTTCGTTAAAGATTTAAATTTGAATTTAAATAATTGGTTTCTGTTTCACCCCTTGTGACGCCAAAAGAAGTAGTAGGGCGTCACATTTCTTATCCCTAGTAGAGGACCAAAGAAAAACCTTTTTGAAAGCTTTTCAAGGGATTTAATAAAATCATAAGAGATGTAGATTGAACTCAAGGAAAAATCGAGGATGATATTCATGATAGGGTTTATATGTGTGGTTTTGGCTGCCTAAAATAAAGCCTTTATTTTCCTGTCTACTAGCCTACCAGAGACTCTATCAATGATGTATGATATGTTGGACTTGTTTAAAGACTTGTAAGATATGGATACCCTCAAATATTGAAAAGGAAAATAGCCTTCCTTAATATCTAAGAAACGATTGATACTAGCTTTTCTTGTGCTATTGAATTTAAGGGGGGAAGATAATAGGTCACCTTAGATTTATCATCTAATTAGTATATTGCTTGAGAATACTAGCTTCTATACATACAAGAAGATCATTTGCATAGAAGAGATGACCGATGGAGAAATTTTATGATTTGAAGGGTTGAATTCTACGTAAGTTTACCTCCTTAGATATAAGGGAGGAAAAATTTGATCTATTAATATAAAGAGATAGGGCGAGAGAGGATCCCTTGGCGAAACCCTTTGTGACTATTAAAAGTTAAAATAAGAAGAGAGAAACCAATGAAAGTTGTGATGGAGTGGATAGCAACTCCTCATCGTTTAAGAAAGATTTCGAATTTAAATATTTGTGAATGCAAAAAAATTTCATTAAAAATCTCTCCTGCTATAACTAGGTGTGTTGCTCTAGACAGCACAAAATTAGTTAGGCTCAATGGTGGACCAAGACTTCAGCTTGTGGTTAGTGCGCTTAATTCTTAGCGTCGCATGATTTGAACAATCAACACTACTTTTCGAATCCTAGGGTGATAGTCGAAAAAATAAGGAGAAAGAACATCGCTTATATAATACGTGAAGGAGGAGGATTGAATAGAAAACATGATCGAGAAAATTAATTTTTCAAGAAAATTCATGATAGTAAGCACTTTAATAATAACATCCCACGACATCTTCTTATCAGATGCTTTTTACATGTTGACTTTTAAAAGTAAATATTTCTTTGGATCAAAGGTCATAAGTGAGTAAATATTTGAGTTAAGTAGATGTTATCATGGATAATTCTATAAGCCACAAAGTCGACTATGAGATGTCAATTAACTTAGGGCCTATTTAGCTAAATCTTCTTTATGTTTGGTAAAAGGCTAATAAGCACTTATTTTATCTACGTATAAATTAAAAAAATATATATATAAGCTGAGAACCCAACTCATTTTATGTGAAAAAAAAATTGATATACATAACTTTTTGACCGTAGAATATACATAATTTTTCATATATTTCTTCTATTATAATATTAAAAGCTTTTTAGTCTTTTGGCTAAAATAATGTCATAAGTTTTTTTTATTACTAAATATGTAACTACTTATTTTTATAATTAGTTTAAGTTATTAAACTATTTATTAACATTTGAACTTATCAATTAACTACCCTCAAGCAGAGTTGACTTCAGCCTATTAGCTAATATTTTTGCTGGTTTATACATCACGGAACAGTCTAAAATCCGAGACTCTCGTGGGATGAGGTTTCTTGAGAATAGAAGTCATTCCTGCGGATGAAATGAAAAAAAAAAACTTTTTGGCAAGATTATTGGGTCCAGTGGCTTTACGTGAAAATACTTTCGCTTTTAAGATGTTATTGCCCAAGAGTAGAATGTGGAGTGGAGGCCAAGAGGAGTTTGTTTATTTCACACCTGATTTGATCAAAATCTCTATTATCAAGGTTCAAGTTTGGAATGCTATTTTATTTAAACTTCTTTCCATATTGGGTCAATCTAATTATGAGTTTACTATCATAGAATCTTAAACTCATCTATATCTTATTTGATATACTTACGGAGAAAATCTTATATGAAATATAATTATTTAAATAATAATAAGATTTGTATTCTCAATCATGATATCTAATTTAGATGAAATTTAACAAACTTACTTTAAGGTTCTCAATCTATGTATATACATTAGTTTAAAATGTAATTAATAGTCGAGTGAAAGAGATAAAGCTTTAATATTTTGAAATATATACTCTTACTACCAATATAGCATATCCCATTCGATCTTAAGATCCAATTGCCTGGGCCTAATGTGAATTTTAAATAAAAAAAAAATGAATGCACAAATCTTAAAAGTAAGAATCGAAACTTGAGATATTTTGTTTCATGACCGATCATCAAATTTTTTATAACATCGCATATGAGACACCGTTCTTCTATAGATATTATCAGGGGTTAAAGACAATTTTATTTCATAACTAGAATTCAAATCGTGACGTCAATTATATTAACAAACACGCACCATTATAGAATATTGGACGCAATTCAATCACATTTAATTTTTATTGATGATGCATGCGTAGCATTTGCTGTTTTAATGGCACATTAAAAATACTATTTTTACAAATATTGTAATTATAGAAAAAAATAATATTGAGTTCTATTATTTATAGGGTCAACTACTTTCTATCGTCAAATCTCACATAATACTCACCTAACACATACAATTTGATTACTCGACTTTCCTATTGTCGTTTTAAATTATGATATGGGATAAATTTTATTGAATGTCCTTCAACTTGAATGCTTTCTTAACGTTGTCCTTTGATTTTACTGTATAATTACAGCTGTCATTTTCTAACTTATTTTACGATTGACACATGATTGGCCGTCTCCTGGTTAAGGTGTCAACATGGCGTCCACACGACTTATTTCTCCATCCTCCATGCAAGCAACTTGTTAATGTGGCATGATTAAAAAATGAATTAATATTAAGAATAATAATTTTAAAAATAAAAGGGGGTCATTTGACACGTCGTCTTCCCTCTGCGACCTCTGACGGTGGGGTGGGGTCACGAAATGGGTGAACGTGAGGAGTGGGAGGGGGGGAGAGGGTGGGGGTTCGTCCGATCAGCACTAGCTTGCGACCCCTGCAACCCCTGTCGAAGAGAGATCCCCCCTCGCGACCACCCCGCCCGTTAGAAATATCCCCTTGCTGGAGATATCCCTCTCGCGACCCCCTTACTGAAGAGATCCTCCTTGCGACCCCCTTCTGGAGATACCCCTCATCCCCCTCCTGTCGGGAGGTCCCCCCGCCCCCCTCTAAGACCTTTAGTGAGGTTCCATAAGGGCTTTCCCTACGCACGGTGACGTAGGGGAAGGGGTGCCCCCCCCCCCCTCCCCCCAACCAAGCGACCTCTAGCAAGGTTGTGAAGGGCTTTTCGTGCACGTAGGGCAGGAAAAGGGAGGCCTCGTCCCTCCACTCTACGACCTTCGACGAGGTCGTAGAGGGGCTTTCCTTGCGTGCAACGGTGCATAAAAAGGTGGGACGCTCGCAGGGAGCGCAAATAGGGGCCCTCTCCTTTCCCTACGTGCAATGGTGCAGGAGGTCACAGAGGAGCTAGGGGTCATCCCTGCACCACTCATCCCTCCCTTCTGCGATCTCTGACGAGGTCACACAATCTTCCTTGCGTTGACATCTTTTTTAATTATTATTTTTAATATTATTTTATTTTTTATTTATGCCACATTAGTAAGTTACTTGCATGGATGAGAGATAAATCATTGTGCAGATGCCACATCGACAGCACAACCGAAAATGATTAATCACAAGTTAAAAGGGCAATTGGTAAAATAAATTAAAAGATGGATAACAGTCTAATTGCAAAGTGAAGTTAGAGGGTAGTGTTGAGAGTGTTCAGTAAAATTTATCCTTATGATATATGATAAGTTTAATAATTCATCATGCCACTTATTGTTACATTTTTTGTAAGAGTTGATGATTCTCCATCTGGATTGAGCTCGAATTTTAAAACAACGAAATTATGTTGAAAAATTATTACTAGTTAGGGTGAAAGAAAGTTGGATGGGATTGATTTTTGATAAATTTCACTTAATACCCTCAAACTTTGGTCGCCTCCCAACTGTACCCTCCAACTTTATGTTGTAACTAAACTCCTTTCCAACTATTAACTTATTTAATCAGCTGCCCTTTTTACTTGTGATAACCTATTTTTCGATTGCGCAATCTACGTGACATGTTTCTCTCTCTTTCACGTGTGCAAGTGTCCAATGTGGCATCTTAAAATAATATTAATTTTAAAAAATAAAAAAGAGGGATCTTCTCCTTCTAGCTGCCGTTCGGAGGAGGGGGTGACCCCTCATCATCCCTTCTTCGGCCGTCGGAGACGCAGGAGGAGGGGGTTGCCGCCTCGTCCCCCTCCCTTCTCCGACGTCGAGAAGAGAGGGGAGGGGTGGCCCCTACCCCACTCGTGATCACGCCGAGAGGAGGAGGTGGTGGCCACTCCTTCCCCCTCCCTTCTCTGATGTTGAAGAAGAGAGGGGAAGGGCTGCCCCCTCCCCCTCTTTTTTTTGGCGTTGGAAAAGAGAGTAGGAGCAGAGGCTGGAGGAGGGCGGCCGACACCTCCTCGGGCGGAAGCACATAGAAATCAAGGGGGGTCATGGCCTCCCTATTTTTTTAAAAAAAATACTAAGATTATGTATTTGTATATAAGTTTTTGGGTAATGGGCCCCTCTTAAATATATTTTTACTTCAAGCAAACATGATATGTACTTTGTGTAGTTGGTTAAGGTCTCTACATTGCTTCTAATTAGGTTGTGGGTTCAAACCTAAGGGGCATCACAATTTTTTTTGCCCCCCTCAATGATTAAGTCTCGGTTCGTCCCAACCTCCCCTCCATGTGGTTGCTCCCCGAGGAGGTGGGAGTGGCCATCCCCTCCCCCTCCCTTCTTTGACGTTGGAGAAGAGAGGGGAAGGAGGTGGCCACCTCCTCCTCCGGCCGAAGAAAAGAGGATACCAAAGGGAGAAAAAGAGGGGCACACCCCCACACTTTTTAAATGTTTTAAAATAATTTATATTTTATTATTATTTAATTTTCCACGTCAGCTATTTAGGAGGAGAGAGAAAAATGACACCTAAATCGCACAATTAGAAGACATGTGATCATGAAATACATTTATAGTTGGAAAGTAGTCTTGTTATAAAGTAAAGTTGGATGATAGAGTTAGAAAAATGAGTAAAGTTGAGGATATTTAATGGAATTTATCTATCAATTTTTTATCTAAAAAAATGGTCCATTATTTTTTAATCAATTTTTTAAATTACAGAAATAATTTTAAATCATTAAGAAAAATCACCTTTCTAAAGTGATTTTTTACCCCTAGTTTAATAAAATAATATTTTTAAAAATATATGACAAATTTAAAATATAAATATATTTAACTTTATAACTAAATATAAGATATAATATTAGAATTATTAAATTAGAGTTTCAATATGATAAGAACATATTAAATTATATATATATGTATATATTATACTAATAATAAAAAAAGTATTTGTTTATACATTAAATAAAGATGAACTCTAGGCCTGTACAGATTTTTAAAGTAGAGCTCTAACTTTAGGATGAATTTTGCTCAATTAAAAAATTAAGGATTATTTTCATACATCTCCTCTAAATTATTACGATTTTTCACATTTAATTTTAAACTATGGACTTATTTGTTGTATCCTAAACCAACAAGATTTTTTCACTTTAGTCATTCAGTCTAGTTTTGTTATTTTCGTTACTTTTACTTTTTTTCAATTATGAAAAGATTAAATAACTCTTCATTAAAAAAATATGAAATAAAAAATAAAATAAAATCGTTGAAAGGATTAAAGTGGTAAAAAAATTAACATTTATGAAAAGACTAAATTACCCTCCCCCGTTTTTTTATTTTTATATGTATTAATTGATGTGTTATGAATGGAGGGATAATTTTTGTCTTTTCATAAATGAAAAAGATAAAAAATAACGAAAATCATAACAAAGATATACAGAAGAACTAAAGTGAAAAAATCGTTAGAATACCAAAAAAATAAATCCTTATGATATGTTTGGATTGAAAGATACGAAGGGGTGAGTTAGAATATAGGGGAATGAAATTAATTAAATTATGTTTAGTTACATATTTTATTTAAATTAAGAGAAGGGATGAAATAACTAAACTCTTCAAACACCATATTTTTCATTCCATCGAGAAATATATTACTTTAGACCAAATTAACCTCTTTCTCTTTTCTATCACCAAATGAAATTATTTCTCTTCTTACCAAATTAAACCCCTCTCTCTATATCTCTCTCTCACACATATATTTATCTTCATATATTATCTTTTTCTAATATGAATATATATTTATCTATCATTTTTATTTTAAAGAGTAAAAATTACTTTTTAATAAATAAAACGTTCATTCCCATATCATCATTTTATACTTCTTACTATTCAAACATGAACTTTCTAATGTCTACCATCACATCCCTCACTACATCATCCCATCACATTCCTCCATTAATTAATTGTCAAACAGACTCTTAGTTTGAGTTTAGATGGAAAAAATTATGATAGTTTACGAAAAATTTATTAAAATAGATTAAATGAAATTAGATTCTCTATTTATTGTCATTCTATTTTTTAGGATAGAATAAATTTTTCCAAAACTCTCGAACTTTTTTAGGCACCTAATTATTATAATTGAACTGCTTTTGTTATATATCAAAATAATAAAAAATCTTAAAAATGCTTTTACATATATATATTTTTTTAAAAATGCGATGAGTACGATCTGATTTTGTTATGGGAAAGCAGATGGGCAGTTTCAGGTGCTCCTTTTTGCCTCTTTTGACGCCTTCCGTGTCCTCTCCTCTCGCTCCTCATTTCGAATAATTTGGCCCCTCTATCGGATCTGATACTGTTCAGGTACGCCATCTCGATCTTGCTGTTGTGAATTCTTCCGAAACAAAAGAAATAACCCAACTTTTGATGAGATTTTTCTTCGGGTTTTCTTCTCGTTCCTTTTGAATTCTGTGGTTTCAGGTGATCGGAAGGGGGGAGGGGAGGGGGAAGGGTGGAGGGATGGCGCACAGGTTGGATCACGAGTACGACTACCTGTTCAAGATCGTACTGATTGGCGACTCCGGCGTCGGAAAATCCAATATCCTCTCGCGCTTCACGCGCAACGAGTTCTGCCTCGAGTCCAAGTCCACCATCGGCGTCGAGTTCGCCACCAGGACCCTCCAGGTGAGCCGGTCATCCCCCTGTCTCCGGCGCTGCGTAGCATCTATAGATGTCTCTTAGATTGGTTTCCTGAATGAGATAAATCACTTTCGTTGGGATTGTTGTCCTAAAGATATATATTTTTTCAATGTTGGTTTCTTATCAACTGCTGTTTTTAGATTTGGGTTTTTTGATATCACATTTTGTCGCGTTATCATTTGCATCTATGTTTTACAGTAACAATATCTCAAACATGAAAAGAACCTTATGATTTAGTTGGGAAAAGAATAGGTATTATGTTTGGAACAAGTTCTGATCGAGAAAAACTATCCTGAAACAATTAGGGTGTCTTTCGGCGTATGGATATGGAGTTTGTCGATGCTCCATGGCGGAGATTGCTACACCTTCAATTCCTGTGACAAGACAGAGTGAAAAGAATAGAACTTGTGTGAAATTGTTAAAATGTTCCATCTTCCTCGTCCTCTGGAATTCCCTTTGCTTTACTTGGAACAACCTGCATGTCATCCATTGATTGCAAGAGTCAACTAAGGTGGAATCTCCACTTCTTATTCGTGCTCCCCTGATACCTATATATCTAATTTCAAGTAGATATTGACCTTATTCCATCTCTCATGTTATGTTACTAGGATATCTTTCTGCATCGGTTCCAAAGTCAACGAATCTAGAAGCTTTAAATAGGGATACATGATTAATGTGGTATCCTCTTCAGCATGTGTGTACTAGATACAAACAGTCGAATTAAAAATGTGAAAAAAATGCACAAAAAGATCTATTAAGTTTGTTTGGACTTTAGACAATGTGCGTTTGGAAAATGCAGCGGGGCAATACTTAACAATTCTTTTCTGAAAAGAACTTTAATGATGATGGGATGTTTTCATCTTCCTCGATAGCTAAAGTTGTGTTTCTACCTAATTTATTGGATTTCTGATGTCCCAACTTCCAACTGCAAGGAGAGGCAAAAGTTTCATATATGTTCAATTTGAGGCCATTTGATTTTCCTCAAGATTCCTTGGGCATACATCTGTTCGGCTTATTATCTTACAGTCAATTGTGATGGACAATATATAGACATTACTTTTCTAGCTATCTATCTCCTTTGCGATGCCCCATAAAATGTAGATACTTGTCCAGTTCAAGACACTGCTGAATTCTGATGATACTAGCTTATTTCACACTTGGCAGATAGAGGGAAAGACCATTAAGGCACAAATATGGGATACTGCTGGCCAGGAAAGGTACCGCGCCATCACTAGTGCTTACTACAGAGGTGCAGTGGGAGCACTTCTCGTATATGATATGACGAAGAAGCAAACTTTTGAAAATGTCCAGAGATGGCTTCGGGAATTGAGAGATCATGCAGATTCAAATATTTTTATAATGATGGTTGGTAACAAGTCGGACTTGAAGCACCTTAGAGCAGTCTCGGAGGATGAGGCCCAAGTATTGGCTGAGAAGGAGGAGCTTTCCTTTCTGGAGACCTCTGCACTAGAAGCAGTGAACATTGAAAAAGCATTTAACACTATTTTGACAGAGATTTATCACATAATAAGCAAGAAGGCACTTGCAGCACAAGAATCTGCTGCCGGTACAAACCGGCCCATCCAAGGGACCACCATAAATGTATCTGATGTTTCTGCTACAAAAGGAGGTTGCTGTTCAACTTAAGTAAACACCACAAGAATCCTTTTTTTTCTCCAAAGAACAAAGTTACAATCACTTAGTATCCAAACATGAAGGGAATGAATTGTAGATTATTCTTCGACTCTTTGTGGTGTGTCAGTGGACATTCGAGGTAGATTTCCTTTTGTTTATCAGAATTTTGCTGTTACAGGGTATATGATCCTGCACTACGGATAATTTATCTGTAATTCAAATATTTGCATTGCACAAGATTTTTTACACACATGATATAGAGAAATTGCTCACTTAATGTATTTCAACTTTTTCCAGTTTCTATGAAGTTTCTTTTTAGCATGGCGCACATGTTATTCCTACACTTGTTGGAAAGAAAGAAAAGATCAGATATGTGGTTTAAAATGGACCCTCAATGTGGTATCAAATTATCAGTCACTCAATGTGGTATCAAATTATCGATCACATGAAACTATCAGACGTTCTTGCAACCGCAGGTCTCAGAATTGGATAATAATGATCTGATTAATATGATAGAAAAGCCAATATAATCGGCTTCTCGACAATTCAATATTATGCATTATTGTGGAGCTTGGCAATTCCAAATCCAGGCTTCCAATTGTGAAAGAAAGGGATGGGTCCCCGCACTGCATGCCTACTTTTCTCACTAATGTTGACATCAAGCAAATTGGTCTACTTTTCTTGTCGCGTGCACATTACCTTCAAAGGCCGAAGCTGCACGCAATTCACAATTTTTTGGCGTCCTGCCGATAGCAGAAGCCACTCTCCTGTTTCAGTGTTTCATTACACTTTTGACTCTGTGGAAAAGATTACAGATAAGATCTCATAAATAGACAACGATGGAATCATGTTGTCACCCTTTCCATATGTGGACCCATCATATATGTTTTAGTAGTATCGTATGAACGTATCAAATAGCTTTCCTTCTTTTTTTATTCTGCAACATGTCCATTCGATTCTCCAGTACATGTTGCATTCCTGTACAGATTATAATTTAACATATACTCGGTGGATATTTGTGGCCACACTGCGAGCACAAAAGCTTGAAAGCTTCCTAATTAACTGCATCTCCCAATACACGTTCCTGTATGCTTACCGATTGTTCAAGCTTAATAGTCTTAACTGCATCACTGAGGACGAACCACGTGAAGAACGCCACAAGCAACAATTGCTGGCGTCGAAGGTCTCTAGCGTTGACATCGAGAGAGAACATCGAGAGAGAGAGAGAAACAAAGAAAGAGAGAACACGATAACAGCTAGGGTGCAACCTGTTTTAGCTTTTTAGGTGCTGAAAAAGTGAGCTGTGAGCTTGTGTGTGCCGAGGGGCGAGGGGAGAGAGAGAGGTGTCTAAAATCCAGTGGCAGTGGCTTTTGAATTGTGGACTAGCTGGAAGATTTTGTCAGAGAATTTTTAAGCTATGTCTGTTTCTTTTTGGGTGGAGTGGAGTGGAGCGGAGTGGATCCGCCACTCGGAGTTGTCCCTAATTCACTCTCATCCTTGCAGCAGAGAAATTTGTGGTTAAGACATCCGGCACTTGTCTCGTCTTCGAACGCTTCAAAATTCGAATAAAATGTTTACAGATTGGAACTTTTTGGCAATTTTTTTATAGAGCTTCCACTAGATTTTGTTTACCCGTTTCATATGAATAGACAAAATCTCCCTTCATCTAAAAAGAATACAACAACAACAAAATATTATCTCATTAGGTGGAGTCAGCTACATGGATCATACGATTGATCCATCTAAAAAGAATACTACTATAATTTTTTTGTCGAGTTTTTGTTCGAAGCCAACATTGCCAAATATAAATTTATTTTGTGTTATCTAACTTTAATCAGTATATGACAACTTGACTAATTAATAATTAGTAGTTTGATTAATGAATAAATTATTAGTCAACACGATGCAGCAATATACAAAGTATTGACTCTGTAAATTGAGTAGTAAATTTAAAATTTTATAGTCCTCTAAATTCTTTGTTGCCGAAGTCGACGACTTTTAATATATGTTTAGGCACCTCGTATACATTTGTCGAATGATTTCTGATGGATTAACCTGCTCCACGAATGGTCATGTGATGGATCCAACGATAGTGATATCCACAAAAAATAATGGTGCCAAAGTGCACCAATCGACAAGAGCCCCTACCTTGTCGAATGGTGTATAATACTTTTCTTTTACGTAGCACATTTGAGTACGTTCTTATCCCCAAACCCATATCCTGAGCTATTTAATGCAGCCTTTGGCCTCCATTACGTATTTAGCAGCCTACATTGAGATGAACATGGTCATCATGCAAAGATTGCTTAGGATTCAATTGGCGCACTGAGTTAATGGTGTCATTAGTTGGACAGCCAATCTGATTCGTCTGATTAATTAGTAATTAACTCTAAGCTTGTCAACAAGTTAACTAACCGATTTCGTCCATCCATGAATTGATTAAGTAATCAGATTCCTCCACGTGTCGAAAATTAATGTCAAACAAAGTGAATTAATATCCAAGAAGTTATGTATATACGTATATCATGCCATTAGTGGATTGATAAACTTTAATTAATTAAGTCGGGCAAATCAATGCTTCAAATGCACTGATCAGTGCATGCTCAAGTCATCCCAATCACGTAGAACGGCTTACAATATTCCATGTTATTAATTCTCGCTATTAATTTCTCGACAACGATTCGCCTGATAATTAAGTTCCGTATAGCTCTCGACCGCATGAGATTTTTTAAGAAACATTCTTTTTTATATGCAAAAGGACTGAGTCCAATATTTATTTAGCATTGATATATATAAAGTTAATTGTACCTAACTAGTTACATCGAAAGATTCATGTTTATTTTTCTGTGCAAGTCTTATCATTCAAAATTTATTAGGTCCTAAACAATAGTGTAATATGAATTTAATGATCGAAATTCGATCATTCCGGTGCTTACCCAATATACATATCCCTATTATCAATTTGTCATAAATATTTTAACAGTATACTTGCATAATATTGCAATCGACAAGAGCTAGAACAATTAATTTAGATTATCAATTTTAATTAATTAAGTACAAAGAAGAAACAAATGACAAAACGGCTCGAGGACGACATGTTTGACTCAAATGGTAGCTGGTCCGGGTCTACCAGCGATCCAATAATTGTATCTCACGACCATCCAAAAATTATATTAATTTGTAAGTTGACACAGTCCAATTGGTCTCACTGTCTATCTAGCTAATACAATTAAAGCTAACAAAATGTCTACAACATGCCACTTAATTATATCTCACGTCCAACCGAAAATTATATTAATTTGTAAGTTGACACAGTCCAATTGGCCTCACTGTCTATATATCTAGCTAATATAATTAAAGCTAACAAAATGTCTACAACACGCCACTTAGTTAATTCGTAGTAGGGACAAAGAGTACGATATATTACAACACAATTTAACTAGTAACTTAAGTTCACTAGGATATGACCTATTCACTTCTATGTACCATTGATTTGAGCACTAAACACATACAAACTAATGATGCCCAAGGGCACCTTTAATCTTAATTATTTACACCACTCCACTTTATTCATTCTTTTGTTTTCAGTATGTAAATGAAAGCCTAACGAAAGGTAAGTTACAAGTGGGTCATGTAGTCCTGAAAGTAAAACTTATCTGTAATCTAATTAGATAATTACTGATCAAAGCGGAGACTCATAGTAGAAAGAATTTTAGCTTCTAGTAATCTTATGTTTGAGCTCGCAAACGCCTTTACCTAAATCAAATTAATGGAGTACTAAGAATCTTGAATAGGGCACACCAAAATATTTGAATAAAGGTCGTTAAATGGCGTCCCTAACCATTTTACCATGATTTAATGAATAATATGATTGCCACTCAAGTATTCAGAAGGCGCCTCCAATCATTCAACTCGCGCGGAATCCGAGACTTCCAAGGTGTGGAGTTGCTTGTTTTTTTTTAAAGGAAAGGTTATCTATTAATATAAGATCTAGAGGAATGAAAATACAACATTGTATTGAAATTAAACCGGATCTGTGTGTCATGTCAACATGCACTTGCATGTTTATGATGCATTACATTAACCTGCGAAAAAAATATTCTTAATTGCCTCCCATGTAATTTCATATGCATTCACTCTCACACATAATTCGTGTGGGATTGGATTCTCCCACCTGTTCTTGCGACAATGATAGCTGGAAAGTGGGCACACATAGGTTTTAAAAACTATATACTGCGTCACCTCGTCGTCCTCCACGATTTTTTATATAAAGGGAGCTAAACCGAGCCACTCGTAGTTGCATCTCGCAGCTTGCTTTGATCGATCGAATTCTTCTCTCCCTTCTTTACAGCATCTACCTACTTAATTAATATTGTAAGTGCCTTCTTCTCCCTCTTAATCGGCACTCTTTTGCCTCCCTAGCTACGTACTCCTCCTTATTCTCAGCTCCACCTCGTTGACCTTATACTTTGAAGCCTGTGGGATCGATATAGATGACCGACATGGAGCGACTGGGCGACGTGGTGCCAGGTGGCGACGTCGAGGATGAGTCGGAGAAATGGGTCCATGATTCCTCGGTCGATCACAAAGGAAGGATTCCTCTCAGAGCTTCCACAGGATCTTGGAAGTCGTCCTTCTTAATCATAGGTATGCTATATCATAAGTAATTACTAGACAAAGGAGAAAGAAAGATGCATCAGACGAATTTAAGATGAATTTTCTTTCATATAAGAAATAATGTTATATGCCGAGCAAGAAGCTGATTCTAATATGAAAAACTAAAAGTCAGATGCATGCATTGGTACATTAATTATTTTATCCCTTCTCAGCACAAAGTAGATTCTAATATATATTTGAGAACATGTGGATTTGGTTTGGCATGATCGAAAACGGGGAAATCAAAGCCCATCCGTAGTTAGATTTTTTTAATTAATCTCCAATATTAATGCCGATTTTCTTGTCACTACGACGTATTATACGGAGCTAGCTTTGAACGCACTTTGAAAGGTCAGGATCACAAGTCAAAGTCTTTTTAATATTAACTAGGGAACATAATCGCAACGACAAGACGCAACTGCATGTGCCTTGCTATTAATCAATAATTGAACCGCATCGCTTGATGATAATGTTGCTTATGCGTATATACATATATATATATATATATATATATATATATATATAGATAGATAGATAGATAGATAGATTAATAGTTCTTCACAGATAAATCAAGTTACTTATTTTTATGATTGATTTGTGAAAACTAATTAAACGTTTGTGCATGATCGGACGAATGAATTGGTGAAACAGGAATTGAGTTCAGCGAGAGGCTGAGTTACTTCGGGCTGGCCACCAACCTGATCATATACATGACCAAGGTTCTGCAGGAGGATCTCAAGACGGCTGCCAAGAATGTGAACTACTGGAGCGGCGTCACCACCATGATGCCCCTCCTCGGCGGCTTCGTCGCCGACGCCTACCTCGGCCGGTTCTACACCGTCGTCGTCTCCTCCATCGTCTACCTCTTGGTAATTGATTATAACCAGTTAAAATGCATGCATGCAAATTACCTCGTCACATTTAGTGGAAAAACTTGTCTTAACCACTGTTCTTCATGATGAATGGTTCACATACTAATTGGTGTTTTTTACATTTACCTTTTTTCACTGCTTACCCACTGAAATCACACATTAAAGTAGATGGAGACCGTTAGCTACTTGAAGACATCCCGAAACTGCCCCACTTTGACTCAAAGCATGCATGGCAACGGCAATCATTCTCATTTCTCTTTGAGTCAAAGTGGGGCAGTTTCGGGATGTCTTCAACTATATATATATATATATATCGTATTCACGGAAAAAAGTGAGAAAGATACGTCATGCAGTGAATCAATTTACAGCCTTATACCTCCAAATGATAAATAATTAGTAATTGATAGCTGATTGATTTGATTCAACAAAGATTTCGGTGATGTCCAATTATTTTTAATGATATCACATGGTAAAGGAGAACAAGAATGCTCGTAACTTAGACGCAATTTTAGTTGGATTGGCTTGAGTCATGGATCAGGTCGGGGGACGAATTTATTCAACCACAATTCGTCCCCTAACAAATTGAGCACGGATTTTATTTTTAGCGACGCTAGAAATTAATTTATTTTATTATTAAAATTGATTGAATTTTATTTAGTTTAATGTTTAACTTTAAACTGCTCTAAACTTAAAATATATTACAATGAAATATTTCATATATATGATAATAATTTTATATGTTAACATATTTTCTCCCTTTTAAAATAATTAATATTAAATATATTTTTTGAAAAATATTGATCGTAGAATCCCATGAGGATATGAAACCTATCTGGTCCAATGTAGTTTGGGTCGGAATAAATTTGATGGCACACAAGTATAATTGGACGGATCGCATTTGAGGTTAAACCGAATTCGTGAGCATCACTAAGATCGAATAAATTAAAAAAGAAGCAACGTGAATGGAGTAATTATTCTAATTATGTATGATAATAAATTTAATTAACAAAAAAATATATGTAGAAGTTAATAAAACAGTAATATGTTTTTCTTTTTTCATGCAGGGTCTTGCCATATTGACCATGTCTCAACTCGTGCCCCGCTTCAAGCCGTGCAACCCAGCCGTCTGCCACAGGTCGTTGCGCCTCCACGAGGTCGTCTTCTTTGTCGCCATGTACTTGATCTCGATCGGCACCGGCGGCCACAAACCGTCGCTTGAGAGCTTCGGAGCCGACCAGTTCGACGACAACCACGCAGGGGAGCGGAAGAAGAAGATGTCCTACTTCAACTTGTGGAACTTTGGCCTCTGCTCGGGGCTCATGCTGGGCGTCACGTTCATTGCATACATGCAAGATCACGTCAGCTGGGTATCCTCCTACATCGTTCTCACGGTTGTCATGTCCGCCAGCCTCCTCGTTTTCGTGGCAGGGAAGTCTATCTATCGCTATCGCCAGCCCGAGGGAAGCCCTCTCACGCCGATTCTTCAGGTGATAGTGGCAGCCATCGCAAAGAGACGTTTCCCTCTTCCTGCAGACGTCGAAGAACTCTACGAAGAACCCCAAAACCTAAAGATCTCCGGACGGAGGCAGCTCTACCATACAACTCGACTCAGGTACGTACACTTAGAGCTGGTTGCAAACTGTTTGGACATCAAATTTTATGTTGCGGAGATATTATAAGTTTTATACGTAATTAATTTCCTGTTATATATAGATTCCTTGACAAAGCTGCCGTCGTCGAGAACAAAGGTGGCGATGTAGCTTTGGCCGGCGAGAAGCGGAACTTGTGGCGCCTTGCTACGGTCACTCAAGTGGAAGAGCTGAAGCTATTAGTGTCCATGGTCCCAATATGGTTGACCTCTCTGCCATTCGGCATATGCATCGCACAGACGGGGACCTTCTTCATCAAGCAAGGCAGCACCATGAACAGAAGGATCGTAAATGGATTCGAGATCCCTCCGGCGTCCATATACGCCCTCGGCGCCCTTAGCATGATCTTGGCCATCTGCCTTTACGATAGAGTCCTTGTACCCTTCCTCAGAATAATCACGAGGACCGAAAGAGGGATAAGCATCCTCAGGAGGATCGGCATTGGCATGGCATTTACGGTAATCGGCATGGCCGCCTCCGCTCTGGTGGAGAGGAAGCGGCTGGCGGTGGCCGCCAAGGAGCAAACCCCCGCCGTCTCCATGAGCGTGTTCTGGCTGACGCCTCAAGTTGTGATACTTGGATTCGCCGATGGATTTGCATTGGTGGGCTTGCAGGAGTACTTCTACGATCAGGTCCCTGACAAGATGAGGAGCCTGGGGATCGCCTTCTACCTGAGCGTGATAGGCGCGGCCAGCTTCCTCAGCAGCCTATTGATCACTGTGGTTGATCATGTCACGGGAGGAGGAGGGAGGGCCAGCTGGTTCGCCAAGGACGTCAACCAGAGCCGCTTGGATCTGTTCTACTGGTTGTTGGTGACCATGAATGCCTTGAACCTGTGCGTTTATATTGGCGTTGCTCGGAGTTACTCCTATAAGAACGTGCAGACAAGGGTTGGGGTTGCAGAAACCCCTGAACATGTTGTATAGTGTCATAGTGTGCGCTTATTTGGAAAAAAAATTGAGTCATAAGATGAGTCTAGGGTTTCTATCACGCGTCTTCCGCTACATACTAAGAGAAGACCATGCAAGCAGTGATGTTGGCCAAAGCCCACATAGGGTGGATACCAAGGCTTTGTTTAGAATAATGATCAGTTTAATGTAATATAGGATGATCTAGGTTCAGTTAAAATGGGATATATAATTGCAAAAAATTAAGCAAAATATTTAGATATAGTTTTTGAAAGACAATAAATAATCCAGTTGTCATTGTTTTCACTCATCCAAGATGTTTATCTCAGTTAAAAATCATTTTACCCAAATTAATAAAGCCAAGGAACAGACAGTGTAACGTTCCAAAATTCGACTTCGTCATGTGACAAAATTTTTTTTCAGTCTTTTTTTTTTGCTCTTTTGTTAATCCAAATGATAAAAAAATGACATAAGCGAAAGACTTAATAAATAAAATATTATAAGATAATAAAGAAAATGTGAAAGTTAAATAGATAAAGGTACATCCAAATGTCTCAACATAAGACATACAAAAATTCATGAGTACAATTCTATAGGTCTCATCTAAATAAAAATACAACTCGATAAGTTGAAAGGTAAAGACTCCATCTAGACCCTATGATAACCAAGTGCACACGTCACTAAGCTATAGTCACTGCACACACATTAACGTCTCGGAATCATAATCAAGTTCATGTGAGGATCACACAAAAAAATAAGTTCAACCATTAGCGTAAAATTAAATGTGAGTTCGTATATGTTATAAGATAATTCCATCAGAAAATGCATGAAGTAAATATATAAATCATGTATGAGAATAAATCATTATGAATAATTAATAAGGAGGTCGTTCATGTCTTTTCAGTTCATATTCATAATCCTTATTCGTATTCTTTGTTTATGTTCATTGTTCATATTCATAGGATAAAGTCTTTTCACCATCTTTGGTCATTCATGTTCTTTCATTTTGTTCAAAATTTATAAGAGTTCTCCACTTTTAGGAAATACTATTACAAACACACAAGTGTGTAATATCTAGACCATGGTGGACCAATTGGGAATTAGTGTCACGGCTAGCTCCGTCGGACAAGATGACCTCTGGCAAGATGGAAACATATGTAAGGAAAAACTCTCATCTCAATAGGGAAAATGTTAGCTCTCCATCGTATATTATAATTCACGAGCTTCTCTTTCAATCATGTGGATCGATTAAGACTGTACAGAGCATAGCTCCCAATCATCTTTAATTCTATATCTTTCATTATCAATCAGGTGGACAGAAACTTATCAAATCAATTGGTTTCAATTAAGGCCATATTCATTTTGTCCACAAATTGAATGCCCGAAAGTTGAGCGATTGTCCAGTTGAAGTTCATTCCGCGGTTGTCCAAAAGGGAAGCGAACATCCGTTTATCATAGTTCTTCGAGCGACTAGAAGATGAGCAATTGTCGTTTTGTATTCTTTCTATAGCCATTTCAAGGTCGTGTCTATCGATCGACCGGGAGAGGATCACTCTCCATTTTCGGTCGAGAGTTTCAATCGATCAAAATTGGACTCGGTCAATCATATTTTCCCGTCGACGATTGGAAGTCCTTTCGACGAGATAACTCAGATCGATCGACCGACTGGTTATCTCCGTCATTATTGAGTCTCAACATTTTTTAGTTCGATCGTTCGAAAGAATTTCGATTGATCCACGTCAATTATTCAATCGAGTTTCGAACGCCCGATATGACATGTCGCTATACTCTGTCGAGTTGAATTGGACGCTCAAAATATTTTGGGCTGACCTCTTTAGTACGGCAGAGCCATAGGTCATTGTGGATCCTTATGTTTTCAATAAAGTTTTCCCATACAATCAAATATCTAACATTGCTTAACATAACACCTAATATATAAACATGATATATATACATTTCTAATCATACAATCTCATTCTAAACATATTATTCATATCATTTTCTTTCATATATCGTAACTTATCAAGTTTCCTTATCAAGCATAGAACGATTTTTGTTCTCTCTTAATTCTAGTCAATATAAACTAACATCTTAGAGGCATGAAACAAATCATCTAATAAATACATAAATTGTACTCTAACGGATCCAATTATTCATCACACAAACAAGTCATAACATCATGCAACATCATTCGACATAAAATCAGTAATATCATATTTGAAATCTTAAGAAAATTTCGTTGCATAACTTCTACCCTTTCTAGCATGAACCTTAATCCTAATCAGTCCTTAAAGTATGCGAAAATACACTTTTTTGACGTCATTGTTTGGTTCTTCTTCGCCGAATTAGTGATAGATCCTTCCTCTGCTCCCTCCTGCGTCGCCTACATCAGAAAAACCTCTCAGAGTTGCCCTTTTGTCCTCTGGTCGAGACCAAAAGAAGAATGCAGAAATGGAAAAGCTCAGGTGAGACAAAAAGAGAAAGATGAGATATGAACATATATGTAATGGGGGTTTTATGGCCATTAGAATGGAGTTTCCTGACTCCTCAAGGCTTGGATATTATGGCGTCGTGACTTACAGATTTATGAAAGTAATGGGGAAAAGAGAGAGAGATCAAATTGGTCCTCTTCATTTCTATTCATTCAGCTTTCGGACGTTCGAGAGTGTTTCGATCGTCCGGTGGTGCATTGATTGGAGTCGTTGATCGGTCGCGATATCAGGCGTATGTTTTAATTTTGATCGTCCGAAAGTTTGACGTCAGCGTTTAATAAAAGTTTTAATTTTTTGATGAAAAATCGATGTGTGACATACAACTCTAACTTCATTAGCGTCACTAAAAAAGATGCCGTTTTATGCTACTATATTTGTCGTGATCTTTTTGCTATGCGCAAACGGCCAACTGAGTCATAGTTCGATCGGTTCGACCAGATTCGATCGAATTGAATCAGATTTTTATTAAAATAGTATTATTTTATTACTTTAGAATAATATATTACAAATAAAAGTATAACATGTAAAAAAAATAATGAAATAAAAGTATATTAATCATCATTTTAAATTAATCAAATATTAATAATTTATTTTTTACATTTTAAGAATATATATTGTTTATCATTAATTAATTTTATATTTAATTATTTAATAATTTTATGAATAATTTCCTTTTTTATTTTCATTACTATTATCTTGCCCTCATTCTATTTTTCAAATTCATATTTTCTTTCCATTATTATTTAATTTCTTGTATAAATTCATCCTATAAAATTTACTATATTATTATGTTTCCATTTTCATATTTTATTGTATAATATTTATAATAATTAAAATTTTGTCATCTTCTTGTTTATGTTCATGATCATTTTTTTTCAAATTTATCTTTATTATTATCTTTTCAATTTTATTTTAAATTCAAATTACTTTCCTTATTATTTACATCCATTTATTCTTTACAATAAAATCACTTGTATTACTCCTCTTTCTATTATTCCAAATTTCCTATTATCATACAATTTCCTTTTTTTCATTTATTCACCTCTCTTTAATTATTTTTGAAAAAAAACTGGTTGGTTCAATCCGGTTTCGACCGGGTTGATCCGGTTTAATTCAATTTTTTCAAAAATAATTTTTATACACTAAGCGGATCGAATCGATGACCGATTCGTGATTGAACCAATCGAACCGGCCGGTCCGGTTCGATCCGGTCCAGTTTTAAAAACATTGGCAAAAAGTAATGGTCCGACTGAGAAGCGTTAGCATATATCATTGTATTCATGTCTGTCAACATTTTTATTTTTTTGTTTGTTGGTATATGGTTATATGCGCTTTTTTGTAGCATAGACATAATTTTTGGACGCAACTCTTTATTGCAACCCGTTTGGTGAGAGAACAAGAAACTTACTAAAATAAGGAGACCAATCCCTTTCCTTAAGGATGTGGCCGAATTGTACAAATCCATTGCCCAATAGTAATCTTGGGCTTTAGGGGCCGAAATGAACCTTTTTTCTTACTCTATAGACTCAAAGACAGCACAAATATTTGGTCTAAACTACTCCTAAGGCCCAACTTCCACAGTACAATACAATGCAAATGAAATTTAAATACAATACAAATTAATCCATTTTTCCGTCCTATTACATATATTATATGTATGATATCATAATGAATAGGAGCAAAAAACGTTTGAGACATTTTGACATTGAATTATATATTAGAAGATTATTCATAGATAATTCAATTATTATGATAGTTTATTTTGAATGTTCTTTTTTTCCCCTTTGGCGGACAAAAAGATCTTCAACAACTATGTTACCCCTCTTATATTGCCAGCCCCTAAAAAAAGAAATTTCCTTACGGTACCTTGAAAATAAATATAACCTAATTTACACTTCAATAAGTGATTACCTATAAGAATTCAATTATTTACCCTGTATTCATTTTGATGGATGCGTAATTATAATCCTTGATTTGAAGTACTATCTATCATATAACCTATGTTCAAGTAGTCCCTATATACATGGATTGTTTTTTTTTTTTTTTTTTTGCTGAGGAGCGAGAAGTTATAAATTATTTGTTGTAGTTGTATTTTTCCAGCTCTCTTGTGTTTTGATTGGGGTGGGTGGAGGTGCCAATAGGGATCGATCATTGCACCCTCTCAACCCTCGGCTCCTAAAGCTGGGAAGGCACAGTGCCGTACAGTAATCAGGTGTGACCAGTCCTCGGCTTCCGTGAATCGACGGGAAACTCGGGCGCCATTCCACTTCCCCAACCCCCACCCCCCACCCCCCTTTCTCTCCTCCCTGCCTCGTCCCCCCACTCGAGCAAGCAAAAGATCTTTCCCTCTCATCATACTTACTCCCCCCCCCCCCCCCCCCCTCTGAGGCCTGAGCTTTGCTGCTGTAGCAGCAGCTGCACCAAAAGAAAAGATTCAGACGTATATTATTACACACACAGATAGGGGGGAGAGAGAGAGAAAGAGAAAGAGACAGCAGATTGACTGCGAACTCCAAAGCAGGGCTGAGAGCAGCAGCAAGAGGAAGAGATCACTCCATTTGTGCTGGGGGGGGGCACCCCATGGACGTCACCTCCCTCCACGTAACAGCGTCACAAACCCAACAATCTACGCCATGACTCGGTAACAGCAGCACGCCATCACTCCGCCTTCCGCTCCTCCCCTCTCATCCGCACCACCCGTCATATCCGATGCGTCTAATCACGACGTTACATGAAATATACGTTACATAACTCCCCGTCGTCTTGGACTATATACCTCTCCCAGTAGCCGTCATAAGTATATTTTATATAGCCCCACATGATTTACGTACGTAAGCCACCCCATCGCAGTCCTGTTACCTAGCTGTAACAGTGCAGAAATAATAATTAAGTTCATGGTTTTGTTGAGCTGCTGCTGCTGCTGGAAGTGAACTCTTGATCAAATTATTCTGCAACTTTTTTAACGTTGTTAGAGCAGCTGCTGCAGGGCTGAACTGGGTGTAGTGGTCGGGTCACAGGCAGGGGGTGGTGGGGCCGCGTCGTGTGTGGGGGTTGGGTGCGCGTGTGGGTGCGTTTGACTAGAGTGAGAGCATTGCTAATTTTGGGCAGTGGCAGTTGGGCCCCCGCAACAGCTAACGTTGGATGGGACGTCTCATTCGTCGGGCCCATCTGCTTTAAGCCCACCTTGCAATTTTCTTATATTTCTATGGTTTGAAAAATAATTGCTCAAGTACACAGGAGCCCTATAGCCAGCAAAGCCCAATCACTCTTGTCTTTACAAGTGGGCCCCGCAGCACCCCCCACGTGCGCCTGCCCACGCCAGCAATTAGAAATGCTTAAACCGTTACTAAAGCACCATCTAATGGTCCCATGAACGTATGATTAGTGCTAAAAGCCACACTTAGGGAAAAAAAGGCATCTTTATGTGCCAGTCTTAATTACCTTTTTACTACCGCCACAATATAAATCTGTCTTCTCACCACTCTGTACGTTTCTCCCCTCATCATCTCCCTCCACAAAACCCCCGTATCTTTGCTCCTTTTTCATCTCTCTTTTCTCGCTTTCGCTTTCACTGCAGCTCCAGCTGCTGTGCTCCATCTCCATCTATCCATCTGTGCTTTCTCTCTCCTCTTTCATTGTTGTTACCACTTTGTACAAAGCAGAGGGAGGGAGAACAAACAAAAAGTTGAGACCTGTAGTAAATAGTTAATAGCAGCAGCACCCGCCACTGTTGATGTTGTAGTAGTTGTAGTAGAAGTGTGAGGTAGGTTTAAGTCATCAAGTTATCATCCTCTCTCCTTCTTCTCTACCCTTACTCTCTCCAGGCCGCCGCTGTACAAGTACCCCATCGGGACGCTGCCGGTCCATCATCAATTGCCCTACTATATGTTCTCGTCTGCCGAACACTTCGCCGGCGCCGGCGTGGGAGACAATCAGCTCTTGATGCAGCACCACCACGGTCAAGACAACGTTGGACAGATGTACCACGTTCCGCAGCACAGCAGGAGGGAGAAGCTCCGGTTCCAGCAGGAGGAGCAGCTTCCCCCATCGCCGTCAGCCCCTCTGCTGCTGCTCCACGATCCCAACGCCGCAGTGGCCGCTGCGGCGCCCGTCAACAGCACCGTCGCCCCGTTTTACCACGCAAACTCCATGACGCCCTTCCTACCGTCGTCTTCTTCGTCTTCGTCTCCGCCTTGCTCGTCGAATTCGTCGGCTTTTTACTACACCAACCACAATCCTGGCTACGGCGGCCTCGCGACCGCCACCCAGTACCTAGGCCAGAACGTCCTTGCGGACCATTCGCAGCAAGCCCAGAATCATATTTCCACTCAGGGCTTCTCCTTGTCGCTTTCTTCGTCCTTTCCGGTACCTCCTCCGCGTCCGCTTCTCGGCAGCCGGCCGGTCCCGATCGGCCCGTTTACAGGATACTCCGCGGTGCTTAGCCGATCCAGGTACCTCGAGCCGGCGCGGAAGCTCCTCGAAGAGGTCTGCGACGTAGGTCACGTCGCGGCGGTGGGAGGAGATGACGGCGGCGACAAGGAGATGATGCTGTTGGAAGCGGATCCGTCGTTGGATGTGTCGGCGCTGGCGGATCACGGGACGGGTTGCAGGAAGGAGAATTGCGATCCGGTGATCCCGAACACGGAGCAGCAGTGGAAGAAGACCAGGCTCATCTCCATGCTTGACGAGGTGAGTGGACACCTTGTACTAGCTGTCAGCACTGCAAATAGCAGCATGCAACTGGAATAGCAAGAAATCTTGATCCACAGTTCATGTTCGATTTTTTTTCCTCTATCTTTTGGCTACTTTAAAATCTTTCTTGTGCTGCGATAACTTGGTCTTTGCTCTTATCCAAGCCATGGATTCCTTTGGGTGCTCCTTCCAACTTCGTTGTTCGTACTGATATCTGTAGGATGTTGCACGTTGTGATCTTTCTTGTCAAGATTTTTCTTGTCTAAAATGTTTTGGATGTTAGCACTGGAATCTTATTTACTGTATGACATAGAGGTGTAGCTCTGAGTCCAATGATCCGTCTTGTTTGACTACTGTTATCTTATTTAATCTTCATATGCAGGTTGTTTAGTATCGATTCATTATCTGCTTTAATTAACATGATGGCTTATTTTTTCTGTTACTGCATGTATGTATGGTCGCTCTTGCGGATTTAGCTGCTTAATGCATATCTTAGTAAAAATAAAAATTAATAGGAGTTCTATAACGACATTAATATCATAGATTCCATGCTCGGTGTCAAACGTCTACAATATGGACTATGGAGATTGGAGAAAAGATTGCATGACGCTTGATTCTCTCTATTTCTTTTTAGAGTTTTTTTTGGATAGTAATGGATTGCTTTGGGAGAAGCGATTCATGACCCTTTCTTGTCCCATACAAGAACTTCTGCGCCATGCTGATAGATATCATTGGTTTGAATTCATGAAGAGTTGTCTTCATGATTAGAATGGTTAAAATGTTTCACTTTTTACCTGCATGTTTCCTCAGTCTCGGGCCCTCTGAATTCAACGGACATGCCAGAAGCGCCGATAGAGACCCCATGGTGCCTGGTCTTTTTGAAAGCCAGAGTTCTTAGATCTCTATTTGAGTACTCTAACCAGTAGATGAAGTCACAGATGCATTGCTTCTGAATTTAATCATGACCCCATGGCGCCTGGTCTTTTTGAAAGCCAGAGTTCTTATATCTCTATTTGAGTACTCTAACCAGTAGATGAAGTCACAGATGCATTGCTTCTGAATTTAATCATGTATTGGTCACCACATTCATAATACCAATGGAATGGGATTGTTGAAGACCAGTCATTGCACTAATCAATAAGTGATTTGTAATCTAATTAGAAGAAGTCTGACGATTTTATTCATGTATGGTATATAATCTAATGGTTACATCTCGTTCATATGTTGGGTTCTATATTTGATGTCCAGATGTTGAATTCCGTTGTGTGCACACTTTCTGGTTGTTGGTCTTTCATGTCAAATGCTTCTGTTATCTTACTGTATTTATATGCATTTAAACTTGCTTTAAGTATTATGTTACTCTAGGTTTGCTATTTATGTAGTATGTTGATGAACTCTTGAATTTGCTCATCTTGATAAGTTGAATTAAGATTACACTTATTTCATAGAAAGGCAACTTTAAGTTTGCTGCCTATATCAGCGGAGAAATCATGGCTTGAAATTGTTTCTTCTTGTCTTTTGAATAGTGAGCTCAGCTAACGACGCACGAATGTGATGCTGCTTTTTTAGGTATACAGAAGATACAAGCAGTACTATCAGCAAGTCCAAGCAGTAATGACATCGTTTGAAGCAGTTGCAGGATTGGGCAATGCAGCTCCATTTGCTTTGATGGCTCTCAAAGCCATGTCCAAACATTTCAGGTCCCTTAAGAACATCATTTCTGATCAACTTCGTCAGACAAACAAGGTTCTTGCTAGAGATGGTCCTGGAAGAGAGGAGACGCCAAGCTTTGGGCATCTGAATGGTGGTGGTTGTCTTCAAAGGGCATCTGCCTATAATCCAGGTGCTTTCAGTCAGCCACATGTTTGGCGTCCTCAAAGAGGACTTCCTGAACGAGCAGTGGCAGTGCTTCGTGCTTGGCTATTCGAGCACTTCTTGCATCCGTAAGTTAGGGGTTGATTTTGCATCCATAAACTTTGGTTGTCCCTTCTGAAGTTTATTATATTACTTGCATGTATGATTGACTTTAAATGTGGACTAATTTGATATGTTCATTCCATATAACCTGTTTTAATCTTTCAACCACCGAAAATGATTCTGAGCAAGTTCTTGCTTTAAGCTTGAATGAGTTATTCACTTTAATGTGTGAATCATTGACCTGACTGTAATCTTTTATTTTTCCAGGTATCCTACAGACACTGACAAGCAAATATTGGCTAAACAAACCGGGTTGACAAGGAATCAGGTGCAGTGAAAATTTTTAAATGATTCCTTATTAAATAGTAAATACACGTTGGCTCACCACTATCAGTCCTCAAACGGCGTGATAACCCAAAAAGCGTAAAAGAAAACCATTAACTTTGGTTATTTTGCAAGTACAGGTTTCAAATTGGTTTATTAATGCAAGAGTCAGACTCTGGAAGCCCATGGTTGAGGAGATACACAATCTGGAGATGCGTCAAAAGAACAAAGTTGCACCTGCTGAGAACGACTGCAGCACTGATCAACAATCTCAAGTAGCATCATCTTCTAACGCGACTCCCTTCAGCGGCCAACTCCCCGGGATTCCAAGCAGTCGTGAAAATGCGCCCTCAATGCCGAAAAATGTTCAGGAGGAGCTGATCCAGATGCCCAACCACATGCAACAGCAGCTGCCGATGAACTTCTCATATGATAGTTTATCGAACCCCCATCATTATCCTGTGGGAGTGGACAGTGTCGGCAACGGCAGAAACGCAGGTGTTTCTCTCACTCTCGGCCTCCACCAAGACAGCGGCATCAGTTTCTCCGAGCAGCTCCCACTCAACGTCGCACGTCGCTTTGGCCTTGAGGAGTGCAGTGACGCCTACGTTGTCAACAGCTTTGGTGGCCAAGAGCGCTTGTTCGCAAAGGACGCCAGCGGCCGATTACTTCACGATTTCGTAGGGTGAAGGCACACGATATATGTAACACACGTATCCTTTTCTGATCGATTGCTTGTGATTGGGACCAAACACAAAACCCCATGGCTTCGGAATCCCCGGGCGTGGCGTTGAAAAGATGTCACTGCCCTTGTGTACTTTTTAAGGTATGTAACTTTTGTTCTCACTTCATACAAGAATTTGTCGAAGATGGCATGCATCAAATCTCACAAAAGTTTAAATTGCTCAAAGGGAGACGTGTAAAAGACAGTTTTATTTGGGTTAAAACAGACGTCAAATCTCGGTTGGTTTATACCTATAAAACAATTAAGTTCTTACCAAAACCTTGTGTCGTGTGGATCTGTTCACGAGCGTTAATTTATACATAGTGCTGCCTAACATTATGTTTACCGATGGAGCAAGGGATGAGATCTGCCTTGTCAAGCATTTTAACTTGCATAGCATTCGCGCAGCATTCATGGAGTAAAAACATTTTAATGGCATCGGATCTCAATGTGCTTGCAACTGTACATGTTCATGCAAGGAGGGAGGGAAGTCTCCAAAAGTGGACACACACCGTTCCTTAGCCAGTGGTCGGGGATAAATGCAGCTTGTAGGATTGTAAATTTAACGCAGGCACACACCACGTCCCATGCGAAGTGGATACCCTTTTCCCATTTTGGACGTTATGTTTTCATTTCTCAAAGTATCAAGTGTTCTTGGGAACTCCCAACAGATCTCACTAGGGGCGAAGCCATTTACTCAACCAGATCCTGCTTTTCCATGCTCGTTAAGATTTGAAACTATCCAATAGGGCCGTCAGATCATGATTTGCTCGTGTCTCCGTGCATCTATTCGAGATAATTTATGGTGATCATATGGTAATAGTATTATATATATATATAGTTTTTGGAGGTCCTTTGCATCAGCGTAAATTTTATAGGGGCCAATTTAACTTTACCTTGGAAATGACATGTACCTTTGCCTTTAGAATAATTGCCTTTCTTGGAAATGACAGGCACTGTAGTTCACTACTGTTCTCCTCTCTTTTCTGTCACTAATTGCTAATGTTTCCTCAGTTTATACAAATATTTGTCCAGACCAAAGTCTTACATCTTTTTTTATGTATGGTTGGCAGCTGCAGCATCTGCCTAACATGATATCGTCAGTGTTTCCACCCGCAATCTTGATAAATATTTTAAATGGATTTGATCTCATGTCAATTGGAATTTGACTTCCAACTTGATTCAGAATCACCTGTTCATAAAAGTGTGGTGTGTTCCAACTATTAATATTCTCAAAGGCGATTGCATGTCCCCGTATATGTGAGATACAGGGTGATGTTTGTGACCTTTAGCTGCGAGTTCTTCATTGGAAAGCTACCTGACCAGGGAATAATAGTTATTGTGGTCTTTTATGGCTTTTGACCATATGATATGCAAGTTCTAATGATGGAGGAGGAGTGTTTTGAAAGGAAGTAGGCAACACTACCAGGTCGTAGGTTTCTCTTTATCTTTATTCTTTGCCACTGCAAAGTGGAAGTACCTTATTTACGTAACTCAAGTTAGTCATAAATGTACGAGAGCACGTCTGGGAGCACATCATCAAGCCATGCATCATATTACAGGAGGAACACTTTTTTTCTTTTCTGATGCCTTTTATTCTATTAGCAAGGGGGTCCAAGTGAAGCCAGGTCTCGTCTAATTATATGGGATTCTCCTTAATCGTTTTAGTTAGCATGCAAAGTTTGAAAAAAAAAAACTTAAGTAGGCACAAGTTTTTGGATTTGGATCTAAAGCTTAAACTAGGAAAGTAGAAGAAAAGCAGGAGTCGCCTTACAAACAACACCAGTGCCATGCAGACTGCAGGCACTGGTGTTGTTTTCCCTCCAGAAACAGTATACTAGTCCCCTTTGGATATCTGCTCAGATCAGATGTGGGAATGCAGTTAGGAGATGATTTTAGTGGTGTACTTCACTCTGCTTCTCGGTTGTATTTATTAGTTTGAACATTATGATCTAATCAAACCTGAGACTTATCTCTGCAGCTTGCTCCTTCGTCACCATTACCTTTCGGGATCCAACATAATGCTCATATGCACAGTTGATCTCAGAGTTGTACCTGAGAGCATCGAGAGGACCAAAGAACATGTTGATGCATCTCCCTGCAAAAGTTAATTAGGTACATAGTTCCGTAGGACTCCAGTACCGCTAGTCTCCTTGAAGAATGAGCAACAAAGAGAACTCTATTGCTTAGCTTGTAGATTTATTGCTGAGAGTAAACACTGTAGCAAATTTTTTAGCGGTACAATTGTACAAAGCTGGAATCAAGCCATTATTGCGTTTGAATAATACACAGTCCAGGCCCCTGCAGCACAAAAAAAAAGCTATGAAGGGTTTACCACTTACCAGCCATGGCTATACTGTAACAAATCTCACACTTCATGGGCAGGAGTCATTTTCAGAAGTCTTCTAAGTCATAAGTTTCTGGATAGTAGGTTTATGTTTTCACAGGGGTAAGTGTCCTGTCAGACGAATGTGCTCCAGAGTCCGGTGGAGACCGTACTTGTTGACTCCTGCATTTGCAGCTCTGAAGCCTTCACCATATGCAGTTGATGTGTCGTGAGCAATCTGGTGCATGAAGAACTTGCCCAGCTTCTTTTCCATGTCGGACTTCCCTGTTTTCTTAGACGATGACATCGAGTAGGACGTAGAGTACGACGAAGAAGATGGCGTGTAACTGGATGAGGACGCCATGTCTGTGGAGCTTGGCATGACCTCTGATTCAAGCCACATATGGGAAAGAACCTGGCAGATGCCTTCTTCGACCTCAGGGCTCAAATTGCGATAGCCTTTGTGACAAAGATAACCAGGAAAATTTCATTGTGTCTAACTGATCGACAGAAACTTAATAAACAGGCATATGAAATGCTTATAGGAAATAATTTATAGAAAAAATGTTTATTGGAAAGACATGAACCAACTGCACGTTCGTCCCAGCCAAAATCATGACAGAAGTAAAAATAGGTCTTTTTCAGGTTAATGGACAATGCTTCTCTTGGAAGAGAAGTTCTTTTAGTCATAGAATATCACCTTGATCTAAGAACTGATTCAGGCACAGTTCAGAGCACCAAAATCAATAACGGATTCACAATTCAGATTAAGTTAATATGACAAATTTAAGAAATGTTGTTTTATCTTCACGCTAATCTCTCACAAAAGTCAAGCTAAAAAACTCTGCTTCAAGATAGAATGTCCGACTGATCTAAGGATAAATGTTAAGCTGAAATGATAGTTACTCCTGCATGATTTGATCTCAATTTTATTCAAAAGAATTAGTAATTTGAATAGGTAATAGTGATTCGACCAATAAATGTTTAAACAAGAAATGATTGAAGAAGGAATATTTCAAATGGTTAAAACTTATATGGAAGATTGCTTATTGATATTATCAAACAGAGGCTTGAATGAGCACCGCTAATTGGAAGATTTAAGTCAGCGAGTTTTAGCTTGCTTACATGCGTGATAACATAACTATATATACAAACAACAACAACAACAAAGCCTTATCCCACTAGGTGGGGTCGGCTACATGGATTATACGACGCTTCGTTGATCCATGTTCATGAGATTCGACAAAGTTTTACGTTGACTGTCGGGGCCTAACACAACCCTCCTCCTTTATCCGGGCTTGGGATCGGCTATAAAACATAGGCGGAGTTGATAACATAACTATATATGAAGCGTAGATTTTTTACAGAACATACAGCTTTGAATACTAATTCTAAAAGGAAATTGTACCTTTGAGGCGTAGCCAACTGTGCATTAACTCATGAGCAAGAATAGAACCTGTTAACAACCTGCATTTAGACGCATAAAGAAACATCATCTTGCATATAGACACAGTGTCATTGGCCCCTCATGTTCTATTCTAAGAAACTGGAATTTGGTGATTGGCTCTGTTATGAGGGTTATTCTGATGTCCACATGGTGATATCATACAATTGCTTTCCAAATAATATGAAACTTGCATTTCATATTACGATCTTGCTATGAAAGGTACTGATATGTTCGTGTGTACATCTTACATAGTAGCAGAAAAAGAGCATGCCGTGATTAAGTGGAAATCCAATTGATTAAATGAATCAGACAAAAGTTATGCACAATGAGTCAACGTTTTGCATTATTACAAGTTATATGATTTCAAACATTATGTCATGATCATTACTAACCTAGGAAGGCCATATAGAATAAGAATTGCTGTGACTTCACATCGACGTATCAACTTCCGTCGTTGAGTCCTCATTATCATAATTTTGTTCCCTCCAATTTTTGGCTTATCAAGTATCTGCATTTTGACCAAAAAGAAACTAGCTTCAGAAAGAAAATGCCCAACAATTTATCATAATGACAATAGTTTTATGGATCACTTACACTATTAACAGTTTGTTCCTCGGAAAGACATAATCCTCTTGTTTCCGGCATGTAGTGATGACCCTGATAATAAGAGAATAACTCTGAAGGTGAAAATGCATTTCAATGATGAATATTGATATTTTCATAATAAGCTTACATCTTTCTCTTCTTCCATGGCTTCATTAAGTGCTTGCCTTTCGACCAATAGCATGGGAATTTGCTGATCTATTTTCATGTTCAGACCTTCATAATAATCTCTGATAGAATGGTACAAGGATTGGCAATCACCAGTGTCCATGATAGCAGAATCTAAACATTCAAAACATAAACTTCTGCCGTCCCCGAGAGAGACATATCTTCTGCTCCTTGACTGTAAGTAAAAGTATGAAGGTTTATGTAGCATAGCAAGTTCTTTTGCATGCTTAATAAAAATGATTAATTGATAATTATGTTAGATAACATGAAACAACTGATTCTTGTTGAAGTAATTAGTCCTTTGCACCTCCATTCTCTCGCAACTACAGCAACGTGATGTATTATCATGTTCATGCGAAGGACAATACTTTTGGCCCCAAAAAGGGTGAGCTCTGTATTCAATCAAGCCGGCTCTGTTTGTTGGGATCTAGAGGAATACAAGAAGTTTCAGTAAAGAGACAGTACAAAAGACAAAGCAGAATGACATGCTGATCTGGGACAGACCAATTTTTTAAAATCTGAAAATGGTCCATAATCAGGTACAATGAACAATTATAGAATGGTATATAATCAGCTTGGAAAATTTGATCTTACAAATTGATGGCAGACATCACATTTAGGATGATGCAATTCTTTGTAACATGACTTGTGATACGGATAACTTCTGGACAAAGAAAACTAAACAAGAACCACATTTCAGATGGGACTTTCACTTTGTAGCATTGATGAGGAGAAACCAATGGAAACATCATTTTTGTTAATGAGAATCAGCATACCTCAGTCTCACGGATAAGATGACCACAAGCACAGCACCGAAAGCATTGTGGATGCCAATACGATCCCATGCAACTCAAGTAATGCCCACGACCTATTTCACGGTTACAACCACCACAAACTCTGCACGGCACACATTCAAATACAAGTTTCATAAGTACATAGAAGTTGGAGAAATGAAATTACGACAAAAAACAAACCTATATCCTCTTGGTAAAAACTGCACCGGTTGATGCGGTCTACATGAAGGCATGCCCATACTTTCTTGGAGAGATCTGGCAAGATCTTCATCATCATTTCCTTGCCCCTTGGATTGTGGCACTAAAGAAACCATGATGAATCATTCATAGAGAAAGATAAAAAAACCAAAGTTTATAAGAACATGGACTTAATTCAGACTATCAAAGGATTTGATGGACTATAACTAATTCAGACGGTCACCGTACCCTTAGGTTTCTTTTCATCATCTGCAAGGGAAAGCGCAATGCCATGATCAAGATCTTCATTCTGTGGACAGCAAAAACAGGAGTACTTCATGCAACCATTGGAAAAAGAAGCAATGGCGAGTGAAGCAACTATATCTTATTCATATCAAACAAACAATTCTGAAAATGAACTTTTATATAGTTAAATCTATCATGACGATTAATAATTCTGAGAACAAGTTCAATAAGCATCATGAACAGTCTAGTATCTGAGGACTGAAAAAACTACCACTGGTCTGAGAGGTCCGTGCAACATGCTCTCTTCTCCAAATTTTCGCGGCTGTCGTCCATTCGACTTCCCCCAAGTTGCTGATCCTTTGAAAAACTTGCAGAGCCACTTCATGAAACGAAATTTCCTCTCAGTGTGAGGATATCCTGGTCCTACATGGAGAACGCAGATAGTTATTCTTGAATTATCAATCGAGTTTTGTTAACTGTCAAATAGCATCAGAAACAATGGGTGATTTTTGCTGGATATCCATTCTATAAGGACAATTGAACAAGTGTTCCAAACTATCAGGATAGAACATGCTGCTGAGGCATATAAGGCTGATTACTTCAACCATCATAGATAGTTCCATGCCATAATAAATGTATAAGTAGAAGGTTTTCTTTTGCATCATAGAGAAGAGAAGATTGACCTATGCATTCTCCTAATTCTAAATTAGTTACATTTAGTTCTATTAGAGGCAAAAAAGATGGAGGTAATCTTTTCAATAAAGATCTCACAGAAGCATCTCAGTTTGTTCATGTGTGATAACATGATTGCTTTAGCGTGCTACTCACAACTGGTGTCGCGAAAATTCTGCACCATGGAACCAAGGAACATTTCGTGGTGGACTCGTATTTGTGATGCTTTGATTTCATCAAACACAGAACCTTCTCCAGAAAATAAACTACAAAATCATCCTTTCCTAAAGCAGTACGAAATGATCAATAGACCCTTACATTAATCAGTGAGACTAATCATTGTGCAGAATAGAGAAAGAAAAAAACTGATATTTTGAGAAGGATGAAACAGGAGAAAGAAGGAAGGCTAGTTTGCTATACCGTGGATGCAGGGCTGAGAGGATGAAGTCATTGGATGAACAAAGGCAGGAGACGTGCTGAGGCGGCGGCCGCGGAGGGGCGACAAATAGAAAAGGAGAGGGGCCGCGAAAAGTGAAGTGATAAATGAGAGGTTGCGGATAGAAAAGGAGGCGAGATGAGAAGAGGTGCAGCGGCAAAAACAGCGCAATCAGAAGGCATCTCATGTAAACAATATCTACATGCAAAGTGCCAGGGAATAGAACAGGGAATATGTGTGAGAGAGAAAGAAAGGAAGAAGAGATTCTCCTTTGAATGTGGAGGAATACTGGGGGGTGAGAGAGAGAGAGGGAGAGAGAGAGAGAGCAGGCTCTTTGCTTTCGGTGTGGAGAACTTTTAAAAGATTCGTCTCCCCCTCCATCTTCATTGTTCCTCACTGTCATCTGCCTGGACGAAACAGGATCAAACGTGCATAAAATGGTTTGAACTCCAAACAATCAAAAAATCATCCTCTGGCGAAAGATGAAACTCATGTTCATTTTTTCGGTCTACATATATCATATTCCAAACTTAGCGTGAAATTTTCACTAAATTAATATTTTTTTTATTAATGATTATAAGTTTATTTATTGTAACGTCCTCAAATCGCACCCCGTATGTGACAGAATACGTTTCGAAAATGATAAGGGTCATCTTTATGTGTACATCTTATTGATCAAGATAGTAACTTTGACTGATCACTCAATAGCGATAAATGCAAAATAACTAGATCATCAGCAAGATAAGCGAAAGACTAATAAATGACTTCATAAAAGTCCAAAATAAAGCTAATTCATCAAGTAATAAAATAAAGGAAAAAACTATTCATCATCTAAAGGACTCGATAATCATGTGCAGTCATATACGAGCTCAATCTGTCATCGTTGGCCACCATCAGCATTCAAACCTTGGTCTGCATTTAAGAACATGCAGGGGAGAATCTCCCTATAAGTTTTATAACTCAGTATGAAAGTAGGATAAATATCGTCATAAGATTATGATACTAAGCATAAATCATAAAGATAACATTATCATATAAAAGAAGAATGAATCATGATCATAAATAGAATGATAGGAGCATGTAAAGGAAAACATATGAATAAAATATCATAAGTAGTCATCATAAGAATGTCAAAAGCCATACATCATAAGAAGGATTCTTGATTCCTATGTGTTCATCTTCTTTATCATCTTAATTTTCATCTTTGACTTATTTGGAGTATATTTCAACCCACGAGGAGACCTGCCTCAATTCGTCCATCATCATCATCATAATCGGCAATGCCAATTCATAACTGACTGAGGTCAGCCCATAACTGATCGTCACTGGTCCATCATAAAAAGAGCTCTCCATTTAACGTTTTACGTCTTTTATCTTGCATCTTTTAATTAACAAATCACATCTTGATAAAAACTTTAAATCAGAATAAAAAACATGATCGTGAAGAGTAAATCAGGGGCACAAGTATAATAATAATCATCATCATTAAGATTTAGAGTTGGAACACAAATTAGGGATTTAAACATCATAAGATTAGCTAAGATCGTGTCGGAACTCATGCTGAGTAGGCAAAAACTCAGGGTCGGGTCATACATGGTCATCCTTGGTAAAAATCAAAGAACAACCCGGGTCGGGTTCGGGTTACACCCAGGCCGGGTCGGATCATCTTCTTGTCAGGATTGTCGTCGCGCCCGACTATTTGTCGTGCGTGAAACTCGGTCAGGGTCGTCTTCAACCGGGGCCGGGTTCATCCGTTTACAGAGCTCGACGAGTATCGGTAATGGCAAATCCGGGTCGAATTCCTACAAACTCGGTCCGACGAAGGACCTGCCCGGGCCGAGTTCTAGTGAACTCGGGCCGAGTTCTTCTTACGCAAAAACTGCTCAGACGCACAGATTGCGATCCGTTCATCTTTTTCGACGATGGCCGACACAATTTAACATCATAGCATATCATGCAATAACCAGGAACTACCTAGAACATGCTTCAAGTCTAAAATCAGGATTCTATCACGAATCTATCACAATTTCATACCTTAAAATTTCTGTCCAAGAAACTGTTACTGTTGTCTTCTTCTTCCTCTTCCTCTTTCTTTTCTTTCTCTTTCTCTATCGGTCCCTCTCGGTTCAGTGGTGCATTCATCGGCGTCAGCGTCCTCCTGCACGTCTCCTGTTGGCGGCGGCGGATTAGGGACGAAAAATAACGAAAGGCGCACAACATCGGTGGAGATTTAAGGCCACTTGTACAGGGGAAAATAGGTTGTTTTGTTGAATTTAATCCCATATATATAGGGGAGATATCTGAGTTCGTGTGGTAATTAAAGGATCAAATCAAATCTAACTCATATTTTATCTTTTCTTTTATTCGCCTCTTTTATCTTTTTCTTTTATTTCTTTTTCCCCAATTAAAATCTCGGACGTTACATTTATACTTATGTTAATGAATTGTATCAATTGACTTTGGTTTCAAAAATAAATTAAATTTTTAAGTTATGTTCCCTCAAAATTATAGCAATCCACTCTTATATATATATATATATATATATATATATATATATATATATATATATCAACTAGTATTGACCCATCCATCTGGTGATTTTTGGTGCTAGTAGTCCCAAGCACACTATCACCGTGTGGGCCAGAATTTTTTCATATCACTCTTGTCCGAACATCGAATTAGTCAAATGCTAATAATTCTAAATATTGATAGGTCTCGACTAAAAAAGTTGATCTCTTACGATAACAATTTTGTGCTGAATTATCTCATGATGTTCTAAACTCAACTCACGTACCACTTCCATCAGCAAACAACTGAACTATTGGGACTGTCTTCAACCAAGATGTGATGAGTCAACATCAAGGTGCCAAATGGCTCCGTCCATAAGAGCTCCCAGTTTTGCAAAAGCCAAGAAAAAAAGAATGTTTTGTTAATGGGAACAAGAAACTATTTATAGTCGTTGTGATAAATTACTATGCACATTTGAATGGCAGGAATATGTACGTACGAAATATGAGAATTTTCACCTTGTTGGAAATATGGTGGTGCAACCCGAAGACTTAAATGAATAACCATCATACTTAAGATCCAATGAGAATTTGTGCGCAACTTTTTGTCTTTGACATTGTCATATCAATCTATCATACGATGAACGAAACGATAGGATTTATTAATATCTATCATAAAATCACCAAAACCTAGCATCGGTATATTTAAACTTTTTCCCCTAACACTTGATCAATTCTAAGTTCTAACCAAAAAATCAAAATTTTCAGAAAGCAATAGAAATATGTTAGCTTTCATTAATACGGAGATATAACCTCAAGGTTAGTTATGCCAATCAAACCTAATTTAGACTTGGAATAATTATAAGCTTCCTTAAATTTGTCAATTATAAAACATAGAATAATATTCTCTAATATATATAACAATCCAAAGTCTCTTTCTTTGACAACTTTAGAAGCCTAGGTTGAAACTACTAAGTTCCTCAATTTTTTAAGTAATGGTGGTATTGAGAATTATTCATATGATTATTTTGATATTTAGAAAAGAATTGGTAACTTTAGATGAAGGGATTAATAATAATGGAGCATGGGCAATATAAGAATGACTCATGGACTAGTCATAGATTTTTTTACATTATTTTGAACTCGTCGTTGAATCCTAATCACATACGAAAAAAAGCACATATCAACAATTCAAGAACTTTGAATGTCATCGCAATTATAGGAGACTCCAATATCCTATTGGCATTTATATTGGACTTGCACATACTAAGATAAGGCTTCACATGTGGCCAAAGAAGTTCGCATAACTACTTGAAGCAATTTTCTGCAACACGTAGCTTACTTGCATCCATGTGGTGTATGCATATGCACAAAATGGGTCATACACATGAAGAGACCCCATTCATGCGTATATACATTCAATAATTTTTCATCCATGCTTAATGAGCCTTCTCCATATTGATTTCAGTAAGTGTCTATTGTAATAAATAAATCGTGAAACCTACGAGTACATTGATAACATCACAACAATTATTATATGTTTGAAATGTATAGCCACTTAACTATGATATGTTGGGATAAATAGTTGATCTATCAACTTAAGAATAACACTTATAACATATTGGGCATGTTTGGACGTGAGAACTAAAGTTCTCCTAAGTTCTTAGAATTTTCTGATTTGATATTTATGTAAGTGTTTGGTGGAAAGTTCTAATAGAGTAGAACTTTATATATTGATTTGACATGTGTATTAAGGTAATATGAAGGCAACGAGCAGAATTTTGAAAGTTCTCATAATGGATGAGAACTTTTTTATGGGAACTTCATGTGTTGATTAATGTTCTAGTGTGACCCACCCATTTTCAATTGCCTGTTCGGTAGAATTTCACTAAGTTCTAGGTGAAAATCCTTATCCAAACATAGTCATTAGGATAAATAATTGTTCAATGAACATGTGATCCAATGTTGTATTTTATAACATTATATTGCTACTCATTTTCCTTTTAAGTAAATACTATGATAAATGAAAAAAAATGCAAAATGGGTCAAACAACATATATAACTATTTTATCCTATATTCATTTTTTTTTGCATACTCCAAACAATATATGTCTAACATTATGTCATACATTATATTTGTATGCATAAGAATTTGGCTAATTGCATTATGATATTGAGCAATACTAGTGAATCTTCCCTCGTCCTCATATTTTTTTATTTAGTTGATTTACTAATCATGACCGCTTCTAATTTTGACATTTGAGGGTCTCCCCAAAATAACAATACTATCTTATTATCTTGAAATATAGTTAAAAGTGTGGGACTATCTTTAAACTTATTTACCCATTAAAGACTCAAGATAAACTACTCGTCAAGTCTTAAGTTGATTGAGAGTTTGTCATAAACATATAATACCACATATATTGGAATCCTGACACATACCAATGACTCACCATGTGGTTTCACATTTGTTTTTGCTTATTAGGCTACAATGAGTTATTTATAAACTTGTGTTAATGTCATCCTGAAAGTATCAAGGGACGAAACTAAATCATATAAGTAAATAAAAAATCATTTTGTCTATTTTCTAGGTGCCATAGGCAATTTATTCGTGCCCTTGATGACTTCGTGCGTAATTGACATGATCTATATGTATTATCAAACTATTACTTAATTGAAAAATAAATTGAACAAAAAAATATTCATCATAAAAATATTAAAGTCATTTTATTTAATACATAATCCTTTCATATTTATATATAAATATGTTTATTAAACTTGGCTTGGTAAATATACTAGTAAACATTTTATATACTAATTCACATTACTTCTTTCCTATCATTATGCCATGCTATATCCCAACGTGTTTTCTTTTATAATCATCTTTTGCTTATGTAGTAATGATATGATTATTGTAGTGAACGACATACATAGCTATTGTCAATATAGAAATTGAAAGAATTTATTTGACATTTTTTATGATTAACAATTTCATATAATTTTGACTAATATTTCCAATGGTGTTATAATATAATGTGAAGGTTTAAGTGGAGTTAATTTTTTACTTATTAATATCTCATTTTAATTAGCATATATTTTTTAACCTAGTATATACATACACTATTATTTAGATGATTGTTTGAATTCATAAATGAATCATTGTAGTTTGCATGCTTTGTGTTCAAATTTTTCACATTGAAACATTTGAATATTTTTATATAATTTTCATTTAATGCAATTATAAATAAATAAACTTTTAATGACACAACAAATACAATAATTTATCTATATTAACATTCATGACTATTGCCTTTCATAATTTATCACTTGTACAATCACATTAATTCACTTTTTTTGTTATAAAAAGAGGGGCGAATACTTGATATATAAAAGTAAAGCTGAAAAATAAATGAATACATAAGTCCCACCGGTGGAATTTAAACTTGTGACCTTTTATTCTCGGAGTGAAAAGGTAAGCCACTGCATCACACTTTTGTTATCTTTACATCAATTTACTTTGAGAAGAATTATATTCACTATTGCCTCTTAGTAAAACGAAATATTCAACAATTTTTTGACTTAATCCATTCTATCAGATTCTAACTCTATATTGATTCATTTTTTTTATCAAGGTACCTGAAATTCTACATCACTTATTTAGGCTTATATTCATTTAAAGTCATTCGACAATGAGAATCACATAACATATGTTCAATGAAAAATGAACATATTAATATTGGTTGGAGGTGGTAAATTGCTCCCACTCATATTGAGATGTAGAATCATTTTTTAATTGCAAGATAAATTGTTCCAAATCTTATAATACACAAAAAAACTAAGTTCAACAATAAAAACATGACTAAGTCCATAAATAAAATTATCATATAGTTAGATTTAACTTTTTCACTTTATTCAATTATAATTATCATACAGTTCGATTTGTCTTTTTGCACTTTGTTCAATTACGAGTGAATCATACGGAATTGAGGCGTCTTCTTAGAGTATAAAATAATATTCATTGCTTATGGTGTGGACAGCAAATGTACACATTATTCTTCAAGTAATAATACTTTCTTCAAAATAATTGATATTTCAATCAAACATTAAACACATGCACAATCTATTAATGAAAATACATGACAAATACTCTCTACAATCCCATTTTTATGTCTATCATGTTATTCTATTGTATGTGTTGAACACATTTAGTATAAAAAAAACTTATGTAAGAACCATATTTTTCTTAAGAATTGCACCATCTAAAAGTTTAAGAAGCATGACAATGCTCATAACTTATTTTTTCATGTGTCAACTTTTAATATATTTTTCGCCATTGGCTAAGATAAAAAAATGTAAAATATGAGTTACATCTTTTGTCTTCTTATTACATAAATACGTAAAAATGTGCATGTTTTGTTATGCAAATTCATCTAAATTACAAACACATATTATACATAGCATGTAACATGACTTTTATATATGCACACATTTCTTTTATAAAGAAAATTACGATTCATATCACATTATTCAATTTACATAATGAACTAAATAATGTGCAAATTTCAATTATCTTCTTAATTTAAATTTTGACATTTAAATATACTTCAAGTAAATATTAAGTAATTGTGTAATTATGTGCATGAATATCAAATTAACACAAAAAATTAATTTAAATGTTATGTACTACACAGAAAATATCATGCAATAAATGTGTATGAATGCAATTTATTTTCAATTCATAATCACATATAAATGCATGACAAAAAAAATATGAGACTTCCAAGTAAATAATAAATATGCAATATGGCACTAATATGTATAAATCATATTCATACATTTTTCAAAAAGAATATCCCAAAAATTTTCTTACATTACATGCTTACTCTTTCAAATTTTCACCTTTATATTAATTCATCACATAATGATTAAAACACAAAAACAAATATTTATTTATAATATGTTATTTTTTAGTAGATATTACTTACATTTAAAATAAATGTTTATGATAATTTATGTTTCATAATATCATTTTAACAACTAATTACATAGTAAAAAATATACATAAAAAATTATCTTTCCTTGCTCCCACGCCAAACGAGCCTCATACGTGGGATATAAAAAAATCCAACGTGAAATGATCTAACAATATGAGGCTTTCTACGTAAGATTCAAAGTCATTCTCACCTCTTTTAGTTAGGACTTAATTTTTCCTTTCACTTCAAGCTAGTTATTTTGACATCAATTCATCCAATTATGAATTGGTAGGGGACTTGAGTCGTCAAATTCATGCTTGAAATTGAAAATGAATGAATCAATCGCATGCCCTTCAAAGTCCAATCTCTCAATCTACCCCGCTAGCCTTTAATAATGCCTTAAATTTTATCTTAACTAGAAATTCATTTAGACCAAAGTCTTTAAAAAGCATCCTCACATTATGAATGTCTCGCTGGGAAAGGGATCTAAAGGGATCCCCTATCAAATTTGGGGGGGGGGGGGGGGGGGGGGGGGGGGGGTGGAGTCTTTTGTGTAAAAATTTTATGGGGTATTATGTAATTGATTTTTTTATCACAAAATAAGTGTCATATTTTTTAAAGATTAATTCAAAGTCTCAATCACTATAAAATTTCTATCATATGTAAATAGTAGGCAATCTGAATTATAATCTTTCTCAGTTCCCATCTAATAAAAGTCTGCCTCACCTTAAATTTTTTGAATTTTCTTACAATGCATAATTTCTTTCGTGCAGAAATCCTATGGAGATCTTGTTTTTCCTTTTAATGGTGTTCTTTAAACATCATTACCACAAAGTTCTCTTCATTAGTGTTGATTAAGACTGTTGCGGAATATCCTCGATATCAACTTACTGTTGATACTGATGTCTGAGAAAAATCGATAAACAGATGGTGGAGGAATAACAAGAAATTACACAAAGAGAAAGACACATAGATTTTACGTGTTTCAGAGATTATCTCCTATGTCCACGGCCGTCATAGAGTTTCACTCTATTCAGATGCCACGTATCACACCGATACAAACGTTACACAGATCCTCCACAATATATAGTGTATAACCGCTACCAGATATGTGCCTTGAATAACAATCCATGATAACAACATATCTTATTCTGATTCTCCATAACTTCATATCTAACAAATAAGGTAGTTATCATAACCACTCAATCTCCTCTGATTATGGTTACAAGAAAGTTATAATCTCTCAGATTCTTCCTACCATATCTAACAACAAATTAGTTAGGCCTAGAATCAGGCTCCACCTAAGTAACTCTAACAATCTCCCACTTGAAGATCATTCTCTTGAAATTGAGCTGCACCTGCTTGTGCTCGAACTCTGGACGGCTCTTCCCTGCAATTAACTTTGGAGGAAAACTGAGATTGCGCAGAACCTCAAATTTTCAATGACCACCACCTTGGTCAACATATCAGCTGGATTTTCTAAACTTCGAATCTTCTCGAGCACCAATGTCTTCTCTTTTCGAATATCTCTATAAAGTGATACTTCAATCTGATGTGCTTCGTCCTGGCATGATACACTGGATTCTTTGCCAAATGAATTGCACCCTGACTATCACTGTATAGTCTCGAACTTGGTTGCACCTTGCCCAGCTCTTCAAGGAACCCCTTCAGCCAAATCATCTTCTTACATGCCTCTGTCATAGCAATGTACTCCGATTCGATAGTAAAAAGAGCAACAACCTTTTGCAATTGAGACATCCAACTAATCGCCGTGCCACCTAAAATGTACACATATCCGGTTGTGCTTCTGACAGTATCAATGTCACCACTTAAATCTGCATCAACATAACCCTTCACATCCAAATTACTTTTACTGAAACACAAGCACATACCTTTGGTTCCTTTCAAATACCAAAGGATCCACTTCACTGCTTGCTAGTGCTGTTTTTCTGGATCTGACATGTATCTGCTCACAACTCCCACTGCATGAGCAATGTCTGATCCGGTGCTAACCATAACATACATAAGACTGTCTACTACTTATGCATATGGAACATTCCGCATGTGTGCACGTTCCATATCTATCTTGGGTGACTGCTCTTTCGAAAGCTTGAAATGACATGCCAAGGGTGTCTGTACTGACTTGGCATCTTGCATGGAAAATCTCTCTAGCACATTTTCAACATATGCTTCTTGTATCAACTTCAGGGTACCGGCTTTCCTATCCCGAATAATCTCCATCACAAGAATCTTCTTCGCAGCTCCCAAATCCTTCATCTAAAACACACTTGATAATTGTTCCTTGAGCCTTTTGATTTCCATCATATCTAAACCTGTGATGAGCATATCATCCACATACAACAGCAATATGATGTAGCAATTACCAAAATATTTGATATAACAACAGTGGTAAAAAAAAACTTAGCATATCACATGCTAGTCATGAAGTTATCGAACTTCATATACCACTGTCGAGGGGTCTGCTTCAAATCATACAAGCTTTTTAATCAGCTTGCACACCAGGTTCTCTTTATCAGTAATCTGAAATCCTTATGGTTGCTTCATATAAATATCCTTCTTCAAATCATCATGAAAAAAATGCTGTCTTTACATCTAACTGCTCAAGATGTAAGTCATCAGCTGCAACTATACTCAACACTAATCTAATAGTAGTTAATTTCACAACTGGTGCAAATATCTCAGTATAGTCAATACATTCCTTCTGCTCGAAGCCTTTTACAACCAACCTTGCTTTATACTTTTTGCCACCATCTGCCTCCTCTTTAATCCTGTACAATCACTTGTTGTGCAATGCCTTCTTTATTTTAGACAATTCCACCAGCACCCAAGTATTATTCTTGTATAATGAGTTCATCTTATCCTGCATTGCTAACTCCCACTTGAAGGAATCATCAACCTCCGAGGCTTCCCTGAAATAATCCGGCTCACCAGCATCAGTTAGCAATATAAAATTTAAAGAAGAAAAATACCTCACAGGTGGTCTTATCTCCCGAGTAAATCTCCTGATAGGAGGTGAAGTACTCGGCCCAGTCTGTATCACCTCAGACTCCTGCTGAACAATCTTCTCGGACCTTGCCACATCTTTATCTGAAATGTCCTCAAGTTCCACTTAAGCCTTGCCTTCTACTCATGCATTACCAGATTCTGCAACACATTTGTCTTTATACATGATCTTTTCATGGAACATCATGTTTCTTTCCCGGATAATTTTTCTACTTTCATTATCCCAAAAACGATATCCAAACTCATCAGAACCGTAACCAATAAAGAAATACCTTCGAGACTTAGCATCTAACTTGTTTCTACATGAACATATGATAGGCAACCAAAAATCCTCAAATGAGAAAGATCTACCTCCTTACCACTCCAGATATCCTCTGGTAGTTTGTTCTCCAATGGTACAGATGAATCGCGGTTGATCGGGTATGCCGCTGTATTCACTGCATCTGTCCAAAATGACTTTGGTAGACCTGCATGAATCCTCATGCTCCTGGCCCGCTCATTCAGCGTCCTATTCATCCGTTCAGCAACTCCGTTTTGCTGTGGCATCCTCAGAACTATCATCTCCATCCTGATGTCATGTTCCCCGCAGAATTTTTTGAACTCATGGTTCACATACTCATGATCATTATCAGACTGCAAACACCTGATCTTGACGCATGTTTCATTCTCTACATGTGCCTTTCATTTTTTGAAAGTAGAAAATACATCCGATTTATTTTTCAAAAAATAAACTCATACATTCCTAAAATAATCATCGATGAATGTCACATAATATAGTGACCCGCCGAGGGATGAAACTGGAGATGGCCCTCACACATCCGTATGCACGAGCTCCAACTTGTTACTCTTCGGTATCCTTGGCATTTTAATGAATGTGACTTTCCTCTGCTTTTTTAGCACACAACCTTCACAAAGTCCACCATCGACTGACTTCAGATCTGGTAGTCGACCCATTTTGTGCAGAACCTTCATCCCCTTTTCACTCATATGTCCAAGTCTACAATGCCAAACTTCAGACATATCATCCGAATCAGCTGCTGCAATAATTCTTGCGTTCGACGACCTGTACAAAGTACCCAGCTTACTGCCCCGTGCGATCACCATGGCTCCTTTGATGACCTTCCAAGTATTTTCTACAAATACTGTAGTGTAACCTTTTGTGTCAAGCTGTCCAACCGAGATTAGATTTCTCTTCAATCCTGGTATATGTCGAACATCCTTCAGCTTCAAAGTTGTCCCATTATTAGTGACAATTTTCACATTCCCTTTTCCCACAACGTCCAAGGCTTTATCATCTGCCAGATAAACTTTGTCGAAGTTACCGATAGTGTAATCTTTCATACACTCATTTTGTGATGTGAAATGGTATGAAACTCCAGAATCCATAATCTAGGATTTTGTCGGACTATCAACACTCAGAACAAATGCATCTGAGACTTCTTCTGTAGTAGCATTTGTTGATTCCTCATTAGTTTTCTTCTTGGGTGCTCTGCAATTCTTCTTTAGATGACCTTTCTTTCCGCAATTTCAGCATGTGAATTCACCAGATCTCGACTGACTTCGTCGCCTTGCATTTGATCTTCCTTGATTTTGTCCTCGTTGTTGCGCTCTTCCCCTGCCTTCTGCACTCAACGTCGAGTTTGTGACTTCTCCTGATTCTTTCCTACGAACGTCTTCGCTCAAAATCAGATATCGAATATCATCGAACTTCAACTTCGTCGAACCGGAAGAACTGCTGACCACCGTCACAGTTGCACCCCAACTTTCTGGCAAAGAAGACAACAAGATCAAAGCCCTCACTTTATCATCAAAAGTGATACCGAATTTAACTATGTGATGATAATATTAAATTTGTTGATGTGATTCGCGACCGAAGCTCCCTCAGACATCTTCAGGTTGAATAACCTTCTCATCAAATAGACCTTATTTGATGCAGATGACTTCTCGTACATGTTTGATAACGCCTTCATCAAACCCGCCGTGGTCTTCTCGTTCACGATGTTAAAGGCTACGTTCCGCGCCAACGTCAGCCTGATAACACCGAGCGCCTATCGGTCGAGGAGCATCCAGTCCGCGTCGCTCATCGCCTCCGGCTTTTTCCCAGAGAGAGGCCCGTGCAATTTTTTCTAATACAGATAGTATTCGATTTGCATCTTCCAGAAGCCGAAGTCTTTATCATCGAATTTCTCGATATTCACCTTCCCGTCGTCTGTCGCCATCGCTCCCACTGCCCACGAACTCCTTCACCGAAGAGCTCTGATACCAGTTATTGCGGAATATTCTCGATATCAACTTACTGTTGACACCGATGTTTGGGAGAAATCGATAAATAGATGGTGGAAGAATAACAAGAAATCACACACAGAGAAAGACACACAAATTTTACGTGGTTCGAATATTGTCTCCTACATCCACGGTCGTCATAGAGTTTCACTCTATTCATATGTCACAGATCGCACTGATATAAAACATTACCCAAATTTTTCACAATATATAGTGCATAATCGCTATTAGATATGTGCCCTGGGTAACAATTCAGGATAATTACATATCTTATCCTGATTCTTTATAACTCTATATCTAACAAATAAGGTAGTTATGATAACCACTCAATCTCCCCAGATTATGATTACAAGGAAATTACAATCTCTCAGATTCTTCCTACCATATCTAACAATAAATTAGTTAGACTTAAAATCAGACTCCACCTAATTAACTCCAACAAAGACTACTCATCCTCAATTAATTTAATTACTTCGAGAAAAAAGGTGTGCAAATTCAAATTATTTCAAAGTTTTACTTGGAAGAACTATTCTAAGACTTGGTCCAATTAACTAATCATTTAAATTATACGACGCCACTTTTGAAATATTAGTCAATGCACCCGTAATTTGAATCCGGAAAGACCACCGCACACGCGCTGCTTGACTAAGCTCGTGACAAGCAACCTTTTCTTTTCTTTTTTTAGAAATTTCGTATCTGTATGATTGTACACCAATTATTTTTAAATTATTCATTCATGTTTGGAAGATTTTGTTTTGTAACATCTGAGTATATGGATGCCAAATATATTCCTTTTAGCACTGTTTTTATTATTATTTCCAGGCAAAAGAAATTACGAAGCAATCAACATAAAAATGTCTTTCAAACAATTATAAAGTACTTATTTTTTTTATCAAATTCGTGATTAACCTGAAAGTTCAAAATTGTATATATTTTTGCAAGATACCTATCAAGGGAACGACTTAGTAGGCAAAAAAAAAAGAGAAGAAAATAATGTTCAAGCTTAAATTTTTTTTTGACATTGAAATATATTTTTAAACATATCGTGTAACTTATTTTTTCCCGAAGAGAATTTTAACTAAAAATATTAATAATTTTAGTTCAATACGATCAATTGTTTCAAGTTATTAATGAAAATTACTAATATTAATAATGTTCAGAAAATTGATTCGAAGATATGTATATTTGACAAGAAAATGTGGGATGGTTGAATACTTGAATCCGGAGGCCTTCGGATAAAAGAAAAGCTAAAATTTATTTTATGAATTATTTTGGCTTAAAAAAGTGAGCTGCTATCGTAATAATTTCTTACAAAATTACCCTTGGAGAAAAAAAATCCTAACACGGGTGTTTATAATAGTAGACGGCGGCACATATAAAAGACCTCATCTCTCTCTCTCTCTCCCCCCCCTTCCTTCCGCCCGCTTTGGTGGGCTCGCCGTCGCATCTCCCCCAATTCCTTCCTCCGCCGCCCGCCCTCATCGCCTTATCTATCTATCTGACTACCTTCTTCTCTGCTTGCCACCACTCCAGCGAGGTGGTGGAGGGGGAGGCCGATCGACCGGTCGAATTGGTATCGGAGAGGAGTGGCGCGTCGACCGCGAGGGCTTTTGCCGGGACGACGACGATGGACCCAGTGGTGCTGGATCGCATCATAGAGAGGCTGCTCGAGGTGCGCAAGGACCGCCCAGGGAAGCTGGTCAGGCTGGAGGAGGCGGAGATCCGCCAGCTCTGCGTTGTCTCCCGCGAGATCTTCCTCGGCCAGCCGAATCTCCTTGAGCTTGAAGCCCCCATCAAGATCTGTGGTATTGGTTCCTCTTTCTTTTTTCTTCTTGTAAACTCTTCTCTTCTTTGATTACCTCCCCTTTTTCTGACCTCTTCGGTGTTCTTCTCAATTTAGCAGATTAGTTTGCAAATTTAGTAGGAGTTTTCTTTTTCTGAAGAAAATAAGCCTAGGTTAATTAGTCTGGAAAAAAAAACTTTAATTTTTTTCCAAATACATAAAGCAAGAAAAAAAGAGCTACCAGCTTTTGCGGAAAAAGTAGGCTATAGAAGAGTTTGATTACTTTAAAGTTTGGTATCTCAATAACCATTACTTGAAGCATAAAAGAGACGTAAAGCATAGAGGGACCGCCTACTTGGTGATAGTAGATCATGATTTATAAGGAATCATGATGATAGGGTAATGGAATAACGCGTGATAAATAATTTTAGCACTTAAGAGTAAAGTATGGGGAACATACATAGTCACCATACATAGTGACATGTGATGTTAGTTGAGTTCTAAACATTGAATTGATTGCCAAGTGTGGAAGGTAGTCCACCACTCTGTTGCCTTCACGGAATAAATGGCACACCCAACTGTCAATCTCTTGTGCTTAGAGCCCTTCCTCTTGATACCAGGGCTGGCAGGTGTGTTCCAACTTTATGCTCTCTAGTGAGAGTTATCACTACCACTAAGGGGTCAGATTCCCCGATGATCCACCTGAATCCTTGTTGCCAAGCTACCTCCAGACCAAAATTCTGCTCCCATCGTTGTTCATGTGCTGATATTGGTGATGAAGCCAGTCAGCCATTTACATTGGCTGTTCCTAATGAGACCCACTGCACCAATGCTGCCTCGTGGCTCCATCAAGATGTATTCCTCTTTCGGTGGTTTCCAGTTGATTTGTTGGATTGTTGATCCTCGTCCCATAGACTGAACTTCAAATGCTCATGCCGATGAAAATACCTCAGTCTACTATAGTATCACACTATCACCCATGATAGGTTAGCTGGTCGTCTGAAGTCTTCCTGAAAGATAATTCCTTTGAGCCAAGCCCACAGGTGCCAGCATGCCGAGTTGAAAATCATTGCCCAACTTAAGGTATTACTTTCCGACATCTACATCTATGGTCTTCCCCAACCAGTCCTTCAAGGAAGAAGCATAGAAACCAGTAATTGGGCTTTGGGCAGTAGATAAAACCAAAGACGTTTTACCAAGTGAGAGCCCCCCTTAGCATGTGGACCACTTTCTCCAGCTTCAGTTGCCTTAGAATGTGGAGCGCTTTCCTCAGCTGCAGTTGGCAACATGGGCACAATCCAGATGTTGCTATGCGGTAATCATTGTCTTTCCGCATTTGTAATAAGGCAATCATGTTCTGTTATCTGTTGTCATCCCTCCCATGTCCATATTAGTTGCCACAGCTGAGAGATATTGTTCCTTTCGCCCTGGGTACAGAACTCATAAGTGGACCTGACTAAGAATCTCTCAGTGTTCCCTCAGCCATATGAGCTTGTCTGTTTGGTCTTTTGGCATCAACATATTGACAGATTCCAATTATCTCAAGGTTTCCATGTTCAAAATTGACCTGGGAGTGCAGTCCACGAGAGTGCTCCCTGATTGGTTTGGGACATGAGAGATTCCTGTCCATGAGAGTGCTCCCTCCTTTTGGCCACATGTTTTTCCAAAAGGGTGCTTGATTCCTCCTCCCCCTGTCCAACATGCCTCTGATAACATGCTGTTCCAGGAAGGTCAGATCGCACACCAAAGTCATGGGTCTGATAGAGTGGCCCCAATTATGCATCCCGTGCCTCTCTGCCTTCGCTGCTTTCCCTGCATTGCCTGCATCCATAAGGCTTGTTGTGTTAACATGCCTCGGCCAAGTTGTGCCAGTGTTGCCATGTTGAATGTGCTCGGATCAAGTGTCCCAGTCCCCTCATTCTTTGAGTTGTTCAATTATGTCCCATCATAGTGTGTGAAGCTTCCTTTTCTCGGGTTGTTGTCCCTAGCGTCTATGGCGTTCTACCTCCTCGCATATTGACTTTGGTAGTGATATGGTATGCATGGTGTATTGAGGGAGAACATTTGGACATTTATTGGGCACGTTCTTCCTTTGGGGAGGGGAGGATTAGGGAAATCCTATTGATTGCTGCTTTCTCCAGGCCTCCAGGAAACAACAACAACAACAAAGCCTTATCCCACTAGGTGGGGTCGGCTACATGGATCATACGACGTCATTCCGCTCTATTAGTAACCAAACCTTTCGGTATAAATATATTCGTTGATCCATGTTCATAAGATTCGACATGAAAAACCATGAAAAAAAAGGTTCGAATGGTCCGTCACCCCAGAATGGAAGCGGTGATCTCGTAGTTCTTGGTTTCTATGCCAGGTGTTATTCCTGTGGCTTCCAGGGGTATTCATGTTTGGCATATGCCTGCCCTGACTGAAATCTTTGGGGGTGACTCTGTACTACAGTTTGATGGAGGAACTTTAGGACACCCTTGGGGTGATATCTATTTGTAATGGTATCTAATAGGGATAGATTCGGATATAGTATATAATTAGAATAGAACTAATAAAGCTAATAAAAAAAACTTTCGAATGACTAATCCATACATAACGAATTGGTATGGTATATTCATACCATAACATATGAACAAAACTAAGATTCTTATCGGTACTGGAACTCAGGGAAGAAAATGGCCCACTGAATTGGTATTTCCCTATTTGGCCAGGTCATTTCGGGCCAAACGTATCATTTATCATAAAGAGGATGAGCTTCAAGAGAATGATTCGGAGTTCTTGAATGTACTCTGTTGATGATGTGTTGAAACTGTTCCTCATTGATACACCCATGGATGAGTTGGGTGCCTAATTATTTTCCCATTGATGTTGCCGATTGGAAAGGGCACACCTGCATTTTTTCATCTTTCGGTGCAATAGAAAACTGAATTGGAAATTCCCCGCAAAAAATGGAAATTACATAATAGATTTTTTTGAGGAAGATTACATAATACATTTTGGATTTAACATCTGTCCGGGTGCATAATAGAACCTGTCTAAGGATATCCAGTACCACACACATTTGTTTTTTTTTATGTTTCAGCATAGGACATTGTCATTGGCGAACATCAAGTGTGATATAGTTGGTCTTCCTCTTCCAGCTCTAAGAGGTTTCCATCTACCATCATTCACGATTTCTCGGTATTGAGTATGTGACAATTCCATACAGAGGATAAATAAATATGAGGACATGAAGCAGCCTTGTCTAATTCTTCTGTCAATTGCGAAGTTGGATCTCGGTGAACCATTCCACAGGCCTTTCATAGTGAGTGTGAATATGCAGTCCATTATGATCCTTTGAAGGTTGAGTGGAATTCATGCAATTTTGGAAGTTTTCTCGTTGAAGTCCCAGCGCAACAGTAAAACCTTTTAAGGTTGATTTGGATGGTCATGAACTTGTTCATCTTTTTCATGCGTCTCATAGCGTGCACGAGTTCCTGGGCAGTGACTATATTCTCGTGGTTACTCCTTTCACTTGGTTAGGAGGTCCTACTAATGTGCCTTAACCTGTTTGCAACATCCTCGATAATCAGCTTGCAACTGATGTTGCATATACTAGTTGGTTGAAATTCACATTGTGATTTCGGCAGTGGTAATGAGAACAAGGAAGATTTCATTTACTGCTCTCACAGATTTGTCTTTCTCGAAGTGTTTGCATGATGTGTAGTACTTTCCTCAATATATAGAATGAGGGTGCTTCCATGACTCTACTATCCAACTTTTCCACTTAGTTGTCCTTCAACTTGGAAGATCAGCAATATGGTCCCAGTGTCATGCTGTGATCTTTCAGGGACAGCTGCTGCTATGTTGAAAACATTATTTCTCATGCAGCGGTTTGGCTGGGAGTGGAACCATCATTTGTTAAAACGGGTTTTCCTTCTTTCCTCTGTTCCCATTGGCCTGAGTCAGGCTCTCATATGTAATCTGTAGCTCGTCTTGCAGTTTGTGGCAATGAAACTTTGGACGATGAAGTGATGAACACCTTGGTTAATCATCCTTTTTCCTCTTTAAAAGGAAACTCGGAAGATCTGAATCATGTTATTAGTTGTTAGTTATGTTTTCCTGAATCAACATATGTGTCCCTTAAACAACGAATTTACTGCTTCCATCAATCTTACATTTTGAAGGAGAATTGTATGTGCATTACTACTACTGAATTACTGCTTCCATCAATCTTACATTTTGAAGGAGAATTGTATGTGCATTACTACTACTTTATTGGGAAAATAAATATTTGAAATGGTCTGGGACAACTATCCTTGCATAGCGTAGCATTTGATTTGAGTATTTTGACTCTTAGAACAAGAATTGGAATTTTCAGGTTTAGCCGATTCATTCACAACGTTTTCGTTTTTGTTGTAATGGTTGCTCTAAAAGCAGTGTAACGATGACATATCAGAATACTATTATTTTAATGAGTGTTTTTAGGAGATGATAATTAGGAAGGGAATTAAATAGAAATATTTTTACAATGATGACTTTGACCTTATTTTATTTCCTGATGGAAATGTTAATTTGAGAAACAAATATTATTTCTTGAATTAAAGTGTTAAATAAATATGTAACATAGTATAATACTAAATGTTCCTTTTTAATAAAGTATGCATAAATCCTTATTCACTGTTTTCTGTCTAAACTCTAAAGTAATAATTTTTTTATTGCTAGAAACTTGTTTGGTATAAATGTAAGGTAATATTTTGTCTGTAGTTAATGAGAACTTTATTGGATATGCCAACTACATGAAATAAAATTGAATATGTGAAGAAATAAAATTAGTTGATGTTATTATTTATGTAAAAACATATCAATCTTATAAAATAAGTGACTAATTAATAATTGTAATACAGGCATTTTAGGGTAGAAACTTTGTTATCATCACAACAATTTTTTTTTATTGAACTGCTGTATGAAAGCTCGTGGCAGGAGAAAAGAGATATTTTTGGGTAAAAGAATTAGCATTTAGTGAAAAAATCTGGTTCTCGATGTTGATGAAATTGTAGAATTAAAATGCCCTAAAAAATGTAGAACTAAAGGGAAACGATAGTTAATTGTATTTTCAATTCCACTTGATCTTAGGTCTTTTAGGTTGAGTGTTTGGAGGAATGTCTTTCTTCTATGGCTAGTTCTCCTAATTCTGGTAACAAGCAAAACCTTAAATTATACAAAATATGCAAGAAGGCCCCTTTGCTTTTAGGTTGTGCGTATTTTAAGGAAATATTTTCTGTTTTCTATGTTTTCGGATTTGTTCACTAATAGAACGGAATGACGTCGTATGATCCATGTAGCCGACCCCACCTAGTGGGATAAGGCTTTGTTGTTGTTGTTGTATGTTTTCGGGTGTTTGAAGATCAGAAATTTTTAGGCAACAAAAAATATTCAGTTGAAAAGGTTTATACAAATGCCGAGAAAAAGCTTTCTTCCTTTTTTTTTTGAAAGTGTATGAATAACCCTGGTTTCAGTAGTTATCCTTTTTTGTATTAAATAACCTCAAAGAATGTACATGTGGTAGCTCTTGAAGGAAGAACATCAAAGCAAAGAAAGTGGCAATGCCAGTAAAGTATCTAACCACAACCCCAATCCTGGATAAAAATGGAGACATGGTATACAATGTTTTCAATGTGTCCCTCGCTGAAGGAGACTGTATGCTTGCGCTGTAACCATACAGCCCAGGTGACAGCAAAAAATGTCACGAGAGTGGGTGTTTCCAGCCGTAGCTATCGTGTCTGCTAAGAACGCATAATAAACTCCAAAAAGCCTCTGCCATAGAAAGGTCAATGCCTGAAATTTGCATCTGCCTCCATGCCTCACGTGTGATACAGCATCCAAAGAAAAGATGAGCAGTGTGTTCCATCTCTGTACCACATAGTGCATGTCGTGCCCGAGTTGAGTACCCATTTTGTACGATAAGCTTTGGCGAGAATCCTCTCGTGGTGACCAAGCCAAGCAAAGATTTTGACCGTAAGGGGGATGTGGGATCTCCAGATGAGCTTGCAATCATCTCTGAAGTTGCCTGTAGTAACTCTCAGGGAGGGGAGGCTGATAAACTGCAGGCTGAAACAGCACCGGAGAGCCAGGCCCAACCGTCCCCCCCTTGACATATCAGGCTGGAACTGGGTGATCCTTTGATGAAAGGGCTAACAACTCACCGACTCTGATGTGGCTGTCTGAAAGGGCAGATCTGAAAAGTGGGGTCCAAGTGTCCACACTTCTAAGATTGATGCGAAAAGTCTAGGAAAGGCTGCTCCTAGTGGTCCTCCTGGCAGCTACTCATGGTTCTAGAAGGAGAAATCGTCCCTGGTGCCAAGTGAGGATACCATGTAGCATGTAATACAAGTGTTTCTCCCTCTTTTTGATGGGAAAGGGGAAAGCATTCTATTGTTTCTCATGTAATACAGTTTTTTTAGGAGAAAAAAGATGATCATCAAGATTGAGGTTCTCATCCATGTAGGGGTGTTCACGGGTCGGGTTTGACCCGACCCGTGAACAAACCCGACCCAACCCGATTTTTTTTTACGGGTCGGGTTGGGTCGGGCAACACCCTTTTGGATCGTGAAACCCGAACCGACCCGAACCCAATTGGGTCGGGTCGGTTCGGGTCGGTTCATCGGGTCAACCCGTTTTCAAACTTCTTGTTTATGTCCATCAGTCCATGTAAACTAGAAATTCTTATTTATTTAAGACTTGGAGACTAAAAACTCTGATCTATATGGACTTATGGAGAACTGCAAATAAAGTTAGTTGAACTATCAACTCTTCAAAAAGGCTTTGAAGAAGCACAAAATGAAGCAGTTCAAATAGAAACTTTGATTTTACAAATGAATTGAATGGCTTTGAAGCTACTGGCTGTCCTAGGCTTGCCAAAGCAGAAGAAGAGTGATATGGAATATATGGATTATGGAGATTCAAATGGAAACAATGAGTGAAATATTTTTTACCTTAACCAAGTTTCCATGACAAAATTGGAGGACAAAGTAACAAGTAAAATTTTGAAATAGGAAGAAAAGTTAGAAATTCAGAAAAGTAACTCATGTGATTTGCTCAAATATTTGAGAGTTGAGACATTTAAATGAACACTTGCATGCCTTGGTGAGAAGCTAAATAATAAATATTACAATGATTACTAGAGAAAAGCATATCAAAGAGAAATAAATTGTCAGGTGTCCATAAGTATTAAGGAACTTAAAAAAAATGCTTAAATTATTTGAAATAGGAAAGGCTGCAGGGTGAAGTTGAAGCAGAAGTTCATCTTCATTAGGCAAAGCAATTACTTCATATAACTATAGACAGAAGCAAAGTGAAAGAAGAAATATTACAAAGAGAGAGGGAGAAATAAATGGAAGAGGCCATTAAAAAATTATCTGAAAGTTGGACCTCTTGCAAAAAGACCCATACTTAGGTTTCTGACCAGATCTGATAAAGTAGAAAGAGAAGAAGCATTCTCAACTTATACATGGATTATCAATGTGCATAAAGGGGTTCACTAGTTCAGTACCTTGAAGGCAAATTTAAGAGAGCAACTTTACACACAAAGCAAAAATGAATGACCAAATGCCACTGCAATACTGCACTAACTGAATTAGCAAAAAAGAGATCTAAGGTTCCTATTAGCAAAGAAAAACATAGAAATTAGAAACACAGGAAATAAATATTTATCAAATGCAATACTGCAATAACTGAATTACCAAAAACATAGAAGATCCAGGAGGCCACTAACTGAATGACCAGATAACCAAAGTGTCAAGCACCATTAACCATCTAACATCTTACAAAAATAAGTAGAGAGCAACTAGAAATCTATAATTAAAACCACTAATTGAGTATAATTAACATCATAATTCATAGGAGCATAATTAACAGCACCCTGACTCCCTGAGTCCTGTCTAAATCACAATTGTATATAACATATAAAGTTCATACTTCACTGTATACGATTAAGTCACAATTGTATATAAGATATAAAGTTCAGACTTCATAACATAAAATATAATATCTAATTCCATTTCTAACATAGCAAGTGACAACTTGCAAACATACAACTCCAAAATTCTAGCCATTCTCGATAACATGCACTGGGACAATTGCACGAGGGGAAATAATACTCTGCCTGCTGCCCATTCTGAAATTCCAAAAAATGCTCCTTCAAGCCACCACCAAATTAATGATATCAGATATGCTACAAAACAAATAAAAGAATACTATAATATGAATATACTAAAGGTAATTTCGGTTATAATAACATGTTTAATATGATAAATTTAATAGCATATTATTTTTACCTTGCTCTTTAAACTTCTAAATATAGGAACTAGTCAACTGCATGATGCATTATCCTTTGCTCCCAACAACCCTATAACAAATGGAATGATCAAATTGAGTTATAAAAGTGAATAAGCTAAGAAAAAATATCATAAAAAATAACATTAAAAATGTTTACCATCTTCAATCTTCTCCACCTCTTCAAGTTCAACTCGAAGATCATTTAGCTTTATCGGAGTTCTTAACCAATTTTGAGTACAAATTAAAGCCTCAACAGTGATTGGACGTAAACTACTACGAAATGGATCAAGAATTCGACCTCCTGTGCTAAATGCACTCTCAGATGATACTGACGAAACTGGAACATCTAATATATCTCTAGCCATATGAGAAAGAATGTGATATTTTGATGTTTTTAATTTCCACCATTTCAAAATCTCAAATCCATCGATATTTTCTTCCACGTCATCCTCCATGTACCTTTTTAGTTCATTTTTTTTCACTTCACCTTGTTTTCTCCTTACTTTCATTCTAAATTCATCTTTCCAATCGACGTCTTCACTACAAGTATTGGATGCTGAGTCTGTCATGGAGGTTAAACAGCTGGAATCACTTGTATCTGGAGGAGTCAACACTTTATATTGTTCAAAAAGCCTATGGATGAATAGTTTCAACTTTTGTAGCATTTCCTTACTTCTGCCTCCATTATACATTCGACTAAAACAAAATTCAATATATTCCAACTTATAGCGCGGATCAAGAAAAACAACAACAAACAAAAGATAATTCAACATTTTATCATCATTCCAATATTCATCAAATTTAAACTGCATCTTCATTGTCATCATTTGCAACACAGTGTCGTCGATATGTGCCCACTTTTTTAACTGCTTCTGAATGTCAATCAAATTATGGAAGAAGGCATTACAAGTAACATGTAGTGACCCGGAAAATGATAAGATGGCATCGTAAAACACTTTTAAAAAGTTCACAAACACCCGAACACGACTCCAACTTCACTTGTGGGAATCAAAGCCTTAGCATCTTTAAAGAATGCTATGTAAGATCCTTCATGATCAAGCCGTTTGAATGCTTTTTCAAATTTTTCAGCAACCTCTAACATTAGGTAAGTAGAGTTCCACCTGGTGGATACATCCGGTAGCAACTGCTTTTTACAATTTATATTCGCCATTTCAACACATCTCTTGAAAGCAGACAATCTACTTGGAGAAGATCTAACATATTTACATGCAGTTCTCACACTTTTGATAGATTCATCTATTACAGTCATTCCTTCACGAACAATTATGTTTAGAATATGTGCAGCACATCTCATATGCACTAACTCCCCATCAAGAAAAGTAGTGCCACCTCAATCATTCATACCATCAACCAAATAAGCAATAGCTGGTTTATTAGAACTTGCATTATCTACAGTAGCACAACCAATTTTTAAAATTCCCCAATCCTTCAAACATATTTCCAAAGCTTTCCCTATGGTATCAGCTTTGTGATCACCAATTAAATCAAAACTTATTATTTTCTTATGCAATTCCCACCTGTCATCTATGTAATGAGCAGTGACACACATATAATTCATGTTCTGAATTGAAGTCCAAGTGTCTGTTGTTAAAGAAATCATTTGGCGATTTTCAGAAAAAATATTTTTCAACTTTTGTTTCTCAACCATAAATAGCCGCATACAATCTCTAGCAATAGTTATGCGAGATGGAATCTGAAACCTTGGTTGCAATTCAGCCATAAAATCTTTAAAACCTTGATTTTCAACAAACTTGAAGGGAAGCTCATCAACAATAATCATCTTTGCAAGTGCTAAACGAGACTTTTCTTGATTAAAATCAACAAGTTTCATATTGACAGAATTGTTTGGATCATCCTCACATTGCTTGCCAATAGCAATTGTTTTTTGTCTTTTATCAGTAGCCAAATTGTCTGGGTTTCTCATACAATTCTTCAAATGCTTTAATAAATTTGATGTCCCATGGAAAGCAGCATTGCAAGCATATGATTTTTGACAATAATTACAAATAGTCCTATCCTTTTCTCTTTTAAAATGAGCCCAAGCATTAGAAGCAGGTCTACAAGGTTTTCTTTTCAGTACCTCTTTTTCTAATGATGCAATTTCTTCTGTTGGTCGAGGTTCGATAATAGGTTGCATGTGTTGTGATTGCTGCAATTCATGTGATTCTGTCACTTGTTGTTGTATGACATCATTACTACTCCTACTTGATGGATTAGGTGCGCTTCCAACTTGAGATCCACTAGTATTTTGGATCATATTTTCTTTTTCCATAACTAGTTTAAATGGCCTACAAAAAGGAAATTAGTTTTTTTTTAAACGAAAAAAGGAAATTAGTCAAAGTATAAGAAATTAAGAAGTAGACTTTCAAATAATAATGTTAAATCCAAACAATACACAATGATTCTAAAATAAATGCAATACATAAAAGAAAGTGCAATATATATGATTATATGGATAAATGCAATATATATGTGTGTATAATTGATTTTCAGAAATGGAGATATTAATTATGTACTAATTCTGTATCTATATATAAGTGCATTTTCTTAAGAAGGAAGACAGAAGGGGCAATTACTACAAGAATGTAAACTAATTAATTAAACTCAAGCAGACAGACACAATTAAATTATCTATTGATGCAAAAGTATAAGAAAGTAGTAAGAAGAATCTAAGAATGTAAATTAACTAATTAAAGTTAACTGGCAAAATAATATATTTCTTACCTAGATGAGATTTTGTCCTTTCCTAACTCAAGTGCAGCATCCAGCCATCCACAATTGTGGTGTCAGTAATCACTAATCACTAATCAGTATGGGTTGGTCCTCCTTTGCTGTAAAATGTAAATGAATGCCACCTAGCTGTACAAAAAATAGAGCACATACGAAAGGGGATTAACTTCACGAAAAAAAAAGCACATAACATTATAACAATTAACAAAAGCCAAAAGTTTAAAGGGGACTCTGTACTCTGTAGCACATAACGAAAGGGGATTAAAGGATTATCACAAAAAAAGAGTCGAAGTTGGCAAGCTGCAAGTCTGCAACAATCCTGTTGGTGTTGGAGCATGCTTACTAATCTATTTCTTCGTTTTCATGTGCGTGAGAGAGAGAGACTGAGAGAGAGAGAGAGGTTACTGACCACAAAAGAGTAGGCACCAGGCAGTCCACAGTCCACACTTGGTAGTCCAGCCTCCACGCTTGCCGCTTGGACCTGCTTCAGTGCTTCACTGCTTCTAATGCTTTCGCCGTTGCCATGATGCGGGTTGCCAGGCCAGGGGTCACTTGGATTTCATGTCGCCGGACTCGCCATGGCACCACCTGAAGAGCTCAATGGCTGTCGCTCCAGTTCGCGTGAGGAGGGGTGTTGTGCCGTACTGCGGCTACTGCCGTTGCCGTTGCTTCACCGCTTCACTACTAGAGATCAAACCCTAGGTTCTGAGAAGGAGAAAAAGAGGAATCGGCGAATCGCTCCCTCAGATGGTATTAGATGCCTAGATGGTGAACCACTGAACCGTGAGGCGTGAACCGCTGCTGTCCATGGATGGTGGATGAACCGCGCCAGCAGCAACTCAACTCACTCACAAATCGCCAATCGGGTTAATCGGTTCGGGTCGGTTCATTTGGGTTGAAAAATTGGAACCCGTATCCGACCCAAACAGTATCGGGTTGTCTCCGGTTTGGGTCGGGTTTGACCCGATGGCAGACCCGAACCGACCCAAAAGTATTTGGGTCGGTTCGGGTGGCCGGGTTCACCGGGTCCACCCGAACCGGTGTTCACCCCTACATCCATGTACATATTAATGAAAAAGGGGTTACATGTACTTGTGTAAGCTCTCAGGAGAGAGCATTAAAAGAAGCAAAATATGCAACGAACCTCACTCACTAAGAAGGAATGAAAATATGGTGTACAATATTCTCAGCATGACATCGCTCCCCACAAAAGATGTTTCTCATGTAATACATGTAAACATAATTAATTTATTTTTTAAAACTTGTTAGTTTACATAACCCAATTGTGGTAAAAACATTATTTTCCAAATTTTCATTTGAAAATTTATTTTCAACAAAACAGACACATACTCAGATGGTGGAATTTCATGAGATTAGGTTCATTTTCTGGTAACGGTACTCTAGGATAGCCATTCAGTACTAAGAAATGCAAGTCACTAATGGTATATTGCTGTGGGTTGTCTTTGAGTTAGCATGCTTGCCAGGGTATCTTGTCACTTTGTGGTAATTCTGTTCTTAATATTGATTTACGTTGTCAGGTGGTCAACTGTAACCATACATGTTATCTCGTTGTCAATAACATGCAACTAAATACCTCTCAAAAAAAAACATGCAACTAAATAGTAGATGGGATTTCTCAGTATGGATTCTGATATGTTGGAATGCACATTTTTCCTTTGGCATATTTCCCAATTTGAAAATACTACATCCTCTTAACTCATCCTCCTAATTCTCACATATTTAAAACACCCTCAAAAGTTGACAACACCATTATGAGATGTTAGGATGATGTAGCATTGCCCTTCCGTATTTTGTGCCATTTACCTCCAAGGTAAGCGATTTTGCAGACTATCATATTGTTGTTTTTCGAGATGGAAATAAAAGAGAGCTGTGAACTTTATTTTTGCCTTGACAATTGTTGGAGGAATTTCTCACCAGCTCCTTTTTCATTTAGTGAGATTTTTCTACTTTGGTTTAATTGTTTGTTTCTTTCTGTTCTCAAACTTGAATTATCCAAAGAACATACATTATTTGGGTGATCACTGAATGAGGAATGTGGTCCTAAAAAAGGAATGTGACTTTTCTTTTCATTGTGTGAAGTTGCACTTGTGTAATACATTTTCAGTATCTAATTATAGACTTGTTCTAATGAGATGGCACCTGTCGCTGCTTACGTTGTCAATATTCCTTTGGTTTAACTAGTTAACTTTTGCAGATAAAAAAGAGAATTATTACATTTTGTCCATTTCATGACTTGTTAAGTTGATTTCTTCCATCAGTTTGGGTAAACCAGTTCGAATATGAATAAGCTGGAAGAACTTTTTTTTTGTTAAAGAAAGTTCTCCATAAATTCCATTGCCTGACCATTGTGTCGGTCTAACGTGTTTTTCCATATTCAACTCAAGAAAATCACTATTTGGCCAATCTGCTTGTGATAAAAAATATATTTGCTCACACTTGTACCGCTTGTGGTTATTATTTTCAAAATAAATTATTAATTGATTTCCTTGTTTTTGAGTTTTCAGGTGATATACATGGCCAGTACAGTGATCTCTTAAGGCTTTTTGAATATGGAGGATTTCCTCCTAGTGCAAATTATTTATTCTTAGGTGATTATGTGGATCGTGGAAAGCAAAGCTTGGAAACTATATGCCTTCTTCTAGCATATAAAATAAAATATCCTGAGAATTTCTTCCTTTTGAGAGGGAATCATGAGTGTGCTTCAATAAATAGGATATATGGCTTTTATGATGAATGTAAACGGCGGTTTAATGTGAGATTGTGGAAGGTCTTTACTGATTGTTTTAATTGTCTTCCGGTAGCAGCATTAATTGATGACAAAATATTATGTATGCATGGTGGCCTGTCTCCAGACCTTTCAAAACTTGATCAAATTAAGAATATACCTCGGCCTACAGATGTTCCTGAGATTGGTCTGCTATGTGATTTACTTTGGTCTGATCCTGGTAAAGAGGCTCATGGTTGGGGGGAGAATGATAGAGGAGTATCTTGGACTTTTGGTGAAGATAAAGTTTCAGAATTTTTATCTAAGCATGATCTGGATCTTGTTTGCCGTGCACACCAGGTGCAACTTACTATATGTAACTTACTGATCTGACAATTTTTGTCTGGATTTATATGCTGAGCTATCTTCATGGTTTCAGGTCGTGGAAGATGGATATGAGTTTTTCGCAGACAGACAACTGGTGACTATTTTTTCAGCCCCAAATTATTGCGGCGAGTTTGATAATGCTGGTGCCATGATGAGTGTCGATGAAACTTTGATGTGTTCATTCCAAATTCTGAAGCCTGCAGAGAAGAAACCAAAGTTCATGATGTCAACAAAAATTTGACACAAGCATCAAACCATCAAGGTCAGTCATCAACATTGTAGTTTGTTTCGTTCACTACAGATAACTGGTTGTAATAAAATTCAAGCAGGCATAGTTAGGCTCTGTTTACTTATTTGGATGTGTGTGCTTACTTGATTAATGTTATATGAAGGTGTTTTTATCGAAGTTCATATGTTGCTTAGATATCACTGTTGGGGTTTCTGAACTATATTGCCATAGGTATCTTGTATTTCTGTATTTCACTGAATGCCGTGGTCTTTATGGACGCATGTGGAAACTGCATTTGTATCATTCATATTTTGGACATTGGATGAAAATTTTTGTGCTTAGCTGCTGGTCATCTTTATCATGATCTGCCTTGAGAAAGCTTAGATCTTAAAATAAGCATCTGTTAAAATAATTTACTAGGATTTGTGTAGGGTATTTGAGACATCTAATCTGGCTGCAAACTGGTGTGAGTTTTAACTGCATCAGTGCAAAAGCTTTAGAGGCAATGCCAAATATGTGACAAAGTAATAAAGAAACAGGCTTAAAATTATTGTCATTTCATGAACCCCTTTTCCTCTACCCAACTTGTGGGTGATTTCCCACTGTCCACCTAGGCCAGGTGAGTTACAGCAATTGAGCATTGTCCAGCTGATTGCCACCAGGCTGTTGATTGTCTTGCTGCCACAGCGAGAACCCAATCCTGACTGTTACAAATGCTGATGGTGTTGCTTGCTGTGTAGCAATGCTACCTCTACTGTCATTACTGTTGGCTATCTGCTGTTTAAAGAAGGAAGGGCCGGAGTGGGAAAAAACTTAAGAGGATGAAAGATTAGTGAGGGACGAGGGAGAGGAGGAAAAGAACTAGAGAAGCAGAAAGAAGAAGAGACCACTTTGACTTGTCTTTATGCCCCCTTTCAGCTTTATAGTCTCAAATTTTCATGTAAAATAATATTTTGTTACATTCAGTTGATTCCAGGAATTGAATCAAATAATTTCCTGTGATTCTTGTGATACTCGGGATCAAATAATTTCTTGAATTCTTCTAAAAGAATTTGGTTATGGTAGTTACAAAAGAATTAGGTTATGCCATCTTTGTATATATGTTATCTGGCAAGCGTTTTTTCACTAGTCTAATTTCCTCATCCTCTTTCAGCTTGATTTGAACCATGCTGGTGGGAACAGGGAACCGAGATTCAGAACCATGATAAATGAACCTTTAGCCTCCGTTTGGAGAGCACATGGACAAATGCATCAGCTTCCACCATTTACCGTTTTGAAGCAACCCTGGAAGTCTCATCTTAGACGAGTGCTGCAAATTCGTTTTTGTTTTCTTCTATAAAGCTGTATTCGTGTACATACTTTTTTTTAACTTTCTACCAGCAAGAAAGGTAAGAGAACGTGAGTAAAACAGAAAAAACACTGGTGGTGTAACTTCTTATCCCCATTATCCGCATTGAAATATGGACCAATTTTATCCATGTCAGTCCTGGTTGATCTACAAGCTGCACCTGTACTAAGACAAGGGCAAGAGAAATGAGCTATAAATAGTGACAGTTGATAATGAGCTAGAAATGGCAAGAGAAGAATATGCTTGATAAGCACTATTCAACTCAAATTTGTAAAGTCGGGGCTCGAGTTCAATAGAATTCGACCAAGATTCGGAGTAACCATGTTCGGTTTATTTAGAACCCAAGTAGGATTCGGAAATCATGGTTCAAGTTATTTTGGAACCCACCTAGGATTCGGAAACACGACTCGAATTGGGAACAACTAAATTAATGAGATTGACTAATGATAATTAATAATAGATAACAGATAAGTGAGAATTAAGATTTGCAACTAAATTAATGAGATTGACTAACGATAATTAATAATAGATACAGATAAATGAGAATTAAGATTTGCAATCAATAAGGATAGTGTGTATTGTTAATTCATTAATTGTTTATCTTTAACTAATAATCTTTTTAAGGAATGTGTGGATCTGAAATGGGTAACATATGTGCACCCGTTCATTGATTTATACATCCTTGATAAATATTTTTAAAGTGAATTTATAATAATAACTATCATTTATTCGTAAATTAACAATAGTTTACGGCTTTAGATATACACATTTCTCGATCCCTAATTTGTATGATTAAGATTAATTGCAAATTTTTGGTAAATTGATAAATATTATTTAATAATAAGATTATCAATGTTCTATTGTGCATATATTATATGATATTTTGTACAATTGAATGATAGTGCTAAAGAGTATTAATATGTTATTGCTGTGAATCCTAGATTCTGAGTGTAATTGTCACCATCCCAATTTAACTCGCGAGTTAAATTAGAGTTCGTGATTCATTACAGACGATCAAATAAAATTATAAAAAAGTGTGAAAACGTGATGTAATTTAATCTTCTTTTATACATAAGAATAAATGTATATCATTAAATAAATTACACAATATGTGATCATTTTAGAGCAAACTGATACATCTTAAATCGTACATTTGATAAAATGACTTTATTTTTAATATAACTTATTTTAACATAAATAATAAACACAACTAGCTTTCTCGATATTTTAATAGAAAGATACGAGAGATACAAATCCTCTCATTATACCATCAAGGATGTTATAGAATTCTTTTATGACTAGCACGATCTCCAACGAGCTATATGAATCTAAAAAATATTAGAAACAACATTATGAGCAAAATAACTCAATAAGTTGATAATTCATAAACTATGTGTTACCATCTAATAATTTCGGGAAGACATAAAAATATAATAATTAATCATAATATCAAAATCAATATTTTCATACATTTAATAAATATATATATAACATTCCAATCGAAATCAACCCACTCAATTCACAATCATTGTCATTTAACCATATCAAACATGTGTATGCAATGCAACACTCTCATATGTACGTACGGATCACCAACTGGCCAGTGGTCGATAGGTGGACTCTAGAGGTGGCTCCCATCGTGATCAGCGATGTAGCACTTAGCTCCATTCTACCTCATCCCTTTCGGGGAATACATCATATAGCGATAGGTGAATTATCCTTACGGATTCTAGAGGTGGCTCCCATCGCGACTATTCATGATGTGGCACTTAGTTCCGCATGACACTTAGCTTCAACCTATCTCATCCCATTATTGGGAAAATAATGATGGATTGGACTCTAGATGTGTCTTCCATCGTGATCAGCGATGTAGCACTTAACTCCAACCATCATATATGTAAATGCAAGCAGATGCTGATGCATGATTCATCATATAATAATTTCATATCAAAGATAAAAAGATGAACCATATCTTGTAACACGAATATGAGAAGATGAATCATGTCGAACACTGATTCAAACGGAATATGATTGCATTTTATTAAATTAAATTTTAACATACCACATATGCTTTTCAATTGTACTATCACTCGATCAATCATTTCAACACACTTTTCATATATACTTATGGAAATATGCATTCAATACATGTAATAATCAATAACATACCGAATTCAAAAGTGATGAATACATAGAGTAGGAGAAACCAACTTACCTATAAGAGCTATTAAAAGATTTTTTTCCTTTTTCACTACTTTACTCTTCTACTCCTATACAATAATAATATGAACACATCATTTCTATGATCTGAACACAAACTTTTCACACATGAAACATAATTAATTGAAGAGGTACATGACCCTTAAATATTTACTCTTATAACTTGAGTAACTATTTATCACAAGAGTTGGCCTACTATTAAGACAAGTTGTATACATAATAAAAGAAAATTCGTATATGCTTGAATTTATAATCAAATTTGTTCATTCTAATTTTGCTTACTTCCTAGTTGCTAATATCTTAATCTACTAAAGTTTCATATCTTATTTCAGTGGTTTGTTCACAATAAAATCAACCTTCATCCTAACTTTTATCTTATTTCTATGTTCTGACAGACCGAGTGACCTCACTTTTATGATTTATATAAAATAATAACTCTTCCCTGTTCTGGTACTTTTAATTTTCCCAAATAGTAGACATCATATGGTGTAACTCATAAAATTACTTGAATTTATATCTATTTGTACTGAGCACAATAAATTTAACCAACACTAGCATAATTTGCCTAAGTTCCATCTTAACAGACTGAGTAAGGCTCGGTAACACATTTATAAATTTCGATACACATATCATTTTAGAGTGATTCCAATTTTCAATGAAACCTACATCAATATCTATAACTCCATAAATTATCAAATAATTCCACAACATATTGGATTTAATACATAATTTACAAATTCGGGTAACAATTTTGATGGACAGAGTGATAGTATCTTAAAGATAAGGGCATAACTTTTTATACAGATATCATATTAACTTGAATCCAAAGCTTAATGAAAGTAGACTCATATAGGATCAATCATAATAAATTTTACAATTTTTGGAGAAGACTTGATGACTAAAAGATGTTCATGAAAAGGACCATTAGCTTAGGGTTAGAATTGCCACCTTGAGTGATTGATGTCATAGAATTTCAGCCGTCCTCCACAGAAAGGATCAAAATCTGATAATTTAGGTGAAATTTCTAAACATGTAATGGATACAGGAGGATTGTTTTCGGATTTTTATACATGAGAAATGTGGTTGAAAAATCAGCTAAGCATGAGGTGGCAAGTTGCTAGCTTGCTGGCAGCTTGCATGTGAGCAACTTTTTATCCAATAAAATTTTGATATCCAAAATAACTTATTAATGGAAAGTAATTATTCATTATTAAGTATATATTATGATAATATAACCCAAATAATTTATTCATACATTTTCTATATTGAATATTTTTATACATACTTTTCCTAGATGACACTTGGCAACATTTGATTGGTACTTGAGATTTAATCTATATGTTAATAACTATATGGATACTTAATAATATGAGTATATGCTTTAGCATAGCATGCCTATTAATTATATATTAATACTTTATTTAAATCGAATAAAATTTTAAAAATTTGATAAGTGACATTAGAATGAACACATATATCATATCGTTCATCAATCATAAATTATAATATTACAACATATAATGATATACAAATTAGTTTTGGGATATTACATTCTACTCCCCTTAAAATAAATTTCGTCCTCGAAATTTAACATATCTCATTATTCAAAGAAATTTAGATCATGTTCACACACACATATATATATTTTAATTTCCTTAATTTCTTAATATCATAATACTAACACAAAATCTTACGATAATGATTTTGTGAGATTAAATGACTTGTTCTATTTTATTGGAGATATAAATACTTTTATTCGTATATGGTTTCCTCTACCTTTCATTGTGGTGACCAACCTACCCTTATTCCAACTTTTCTCATGACACGAATGAAAAACTAGATATGTGTAGATTTTGTGAAGAATTGAATGTAGCAATAAAATTTTCACAATTACGATTGAACTTATTATGGATAACAACAAGATTTTCAATATGTACATTTGTCGTAGTAAAAAATCCAATATGTTGCCTAAGTCGCGATCTCTTAAAGAGGTTGGAATGTTAAACAAGATACACAATAACCGATTATTGGTTATAGACAATAATTTTGAATGGGTGTGAATATTGATAAAACTTGGGGATATGTCTCTTCCTCTCTTATTGGTTACAGCATAATGTTAGTTCAAGTTTGCGATCGAGAATTGGAAAGGCGTCCCCTTCCAACCATTCTTTCGCTAAATTCTCAAACAACATTCTATGATAGAGAACTCTTCCACCCAAGCTCTCGAATGATGATTAGAGGAGGCCTCACTCCAATACATCTTTCGATAAGCTTTCTAACACACTCTTTAAACCTACAAGGTTGATTTTAATGACAAGTTAAGGATGATGCTCAAAGATGGAATAATGGTGATCTCATCAATCATGCTTAGTGAGATGGAAAAAGCAAAACTATAAATTGATGCTCAAAGATGGTAACTTCAAATTCAAGGATCATTGATGATTTCAAAACTTATAATGATGTACGGTGATTCAATCGCTCTGAAAATGTGAGATGTGACAAACAAAGGCAAGCTAAAGTTCATGTCCAAGGATTGAATTGCATCACTAATGATCAATTAAGAATCATCAATGATTTCAAAATCTACAGGGAAGAGTAGGGAGTTAATAATGATTCTGACATGAGTGATAGTAATTTAAGAAAGCACTAAAAATTATTAATAATGATTCACATTTACTAATCATCAAATGATTCAGACCTTACCAAGTAAGTATCTACTTTTCAACATTAAACAAATTCGATAATTGACACTCCAGACTTTATACCTAATTTAGTGGTGTTATATTTGTTCTTTTTCTCTGACAGTTCCTCAAATTATAGACACCATATTTTCATAATAAAATTATAATCTATTCCCTTATTGTTCTCACCAAATTTGCATTATGACATATAATCTTAATCCTCTTTAATGTTCTCCAAGTTGGAGATGACAACTCACAATTCTTCTACATAATTCAAATAACACATATTAAATTAGTATTTATATATCTATAAGATTTTCATAAAAAAACCATACTAAAGTTTTACTTAGCTCTTGGAAAATGTCAAAATATATGATACTCAATTCAAATTGTTTACCTCTTCCACTCTGACCAAAATATCAGCGATATAAAAACATAATTAGTATTTGATTCTACTACATATGACTGATCCATCTCATGCTAACTATAAATAATAACTTGGAGTTTATATGTATTCTCTCATCATACTTTCATAATGTTTAAATGCATTTATCTTAAAATAAAATATCTTATATAACTAAAATTTTAGTGATATGACATTATAGGGTACGAATTTTTCTTTCGTGTTCTATGTCTTTTGTAAACTAAGATAAGAACTAGTCATTCTCTAAACAATATATTCTCATCCAAATGAATAGTCTTGAACATACCGAATCATATATAAGTAATATGATTCAAGTTTTCTTAAAATGTGCACAAGAAACACATCATGGTCATTTGAAAGTTAAGGGATAAACTTTTAATCAGATTCACTTCAGAATCTCAAATGGTCTTGCTTATTAGAAACATGATTCTTCTATCTTATAACCAACATAGCCCCCTACGATATGGTCATGCCAAAATTCACACTAATTTTGATGTCCAATTTTGTTTTATAAGGTTTTTGCAAAATAGGGTTCAAATATTTAGATAACTAAAATTGCTTGACATAGGGTACTCAAATTCATATTGCTTGATATTTCTTTTCTAATTCGAATATCAATGATATGAAACATACTATTTGTATCAAACATATGAATATATCTTTTCATTTTAATTGTAATAGTATAAATGATGGATTATAAGTACCTTCTTTGTCTAAAAGTATTCACCATAAAACACAATATCTAATACCACTACGGACTTTGGAACATGTCATCTTAAGCTATTAGACTTTCTTTAGCTTACACATGTGTAACAATCTAAAATATGAATTAGTTGTGCTCTATATAGTAGGCCCTCATCCAAATCAATGGTTTTGCTAATACATTGTCATACTTAATTTATTTGATTCATGTTTTATTTTGTTTTTTTTTTCAAAATGTATACAAGAAGCATATCAAGTTCATTAGAGAACTAAATGATAACATTTGATCTGAATCACTGAGGTATCTCAACTGATCTTGTGTATTGAGGTATAATTTATCTTTCTTATGACCATCATGATTCATCACTATATGGTTAAGCCAAAACACATACTAACTTTGACTCCAACTTTTTTTTATTTAGATTTTGTAAAATAAGATTCCTAACTTGCATGTCTCAATGAGAAATTAAGATGTCATCAGTAATATAATTACATTTTAATCAACGAATCATTTGAAAATCTGATTCGATACATAGAAATAGTTTGATATTGGTTGACCAAACGACTATCAAATACTCATAATTATTGTATTGGATTTCAAATATAAGCTTTGGAATATAACATTCTTTAATTTTAGTTAATGATATTCAAATCTTAAATTAGTCTTAAGGAATATACTAGTACCTTATGGTTGATCAAACAAGTAACTTACTTTTGATATGGTATTCTTTATATTAACTTGGTTAAGAAGTCTACAATTATTGTCCAACTTGGAAATTTATCTTTCCTCTTAATGATTAAAGCTAAAACTCATAGTTTGATCAAATATAACCCCCGTACGAAGGCTCACAATGTTCTTCTTATGTCGAATGACAAGGAGTATTAAAGTAGGGATAATTCTATGAAGAAGGTCAATAAAGAATTCCTTTATTAAGAGTAGGTCAAACCACCTCTATAAAATAGAATTTAGGATTCCCTAAACATAGGAATATTGTTCAAATCTTTTTTTTTTTACCAAATAATCTAAGAACCTATGATATCCTTTCCAAAACAACTTATTGGCATGCCTATAATAAATTCGAAAATATGTACTTACTTCCTTATTACTCATAAAAATAAAATCATAGTTGACTTGAAAGTGAGAAAATAGTTAGCTCCCTATAACAATCTAATAACACATGATAAGAAGATAATTAATCCACATTCAAAATTACATCAAAATCATACAAATACAAAACAATCATCTCAACAATCAAGTACTTGTCACACTTCCAACTATGCAAGGCAATGCCACAAAGTCTAGGAATTACAAATTAGTACTTGATGGTTATCTGCTTTCTCTTTTCTTTTTTAGATAACATGACATGGTAATACATATATAAATCCATGTATAGGGTTGCGATGCATAGAGTCATAATTGATCAAAAACAAATATCAAAATCGCATTTCAAAGTATCATATATTAGTATATATATAATCTCACATTATAATCCTCAAACTCACACAACTCAAGCTAAATATGGATAGTCCACACTACAAGCATACAATGATAACCCCATTATAACATAACAATGTCGACATTGTTATGCAAACTTTGAGCAAAAGGAGGACCTATTGCTCTGATACCATAATTGTCACGACTCCAATTTAACTCGCGAGTTAAACCAGAGTTCGTGACTCATTACGGACGATCAAATAAAAATATTAAATAACTACAAAAACGTGATGTAATTTAATATTTTTTTATACATAAGAGTAAAAGTATATCATTAAATAAATTACACAATATGTGATCATTTCAGAGCAAACTGATACACCTTAAATCATACATTTGATAAAATGACTTTATTTTCAATACAACTTATTTTGACATAAGTAATAAACACGACTAGCTCTCTCGGCATCTTAATAGAAAGATACGAGAGACACAAATCTTCTCATTATACCATCAAGGATGTTATAGAATTTTTTTACGACTAGCACGCTCTCCAACAAGCTATATGAATCTGAAAAATATTAGAAACAATATTATGAGCAAAATAGTTTAGTAAATTGATAACTCATAAGCTATGTGCTACAATCTAATAATTTCATGAAGACATGAAAATACAATCATTAAAATCAGAATCAATATTTTCATACATTTAATAAATAATATATATATATATATGTATATAACATTCCAATTGAAATCATCCCACTCAATTCACAATTATTGTCATTTAACCATATCAAACATGTGTATGCAATGCAATACTCTTATATATATGCACGGATCACCAACTGGCCAGTGGTTGATAGGTGAACTCTAGAGATGACTCCTATCGTGATCAGCGATATAACACTTAGCTTCATTTTACCTCACCCCTTTCGGGGAACACATTATATAACGATAGGTGGATTCTAGATGTGGCCCATACGGATTCTAGAGGTGGCCTCCATCGCGACTACTCACGATGTGACACTTAGCTCCGCATGACACTTAGCTCCAACCTATCTCATTCCATTATTGGGGAACAAAATGATGGATTGGACTTTAGAGGTGGTTCCCATCGTGATCAGCGATTTAGCACTTAACTCCAACCATGATATATGCAAATGTAAGCACATGTCGATGCATGATTCATCATATAATAATTTCATATCAAAGATCAAAAGATGAACCATATCTTGTAACACGAATATCGGAAGATGAATCATGTTGAACACTGATTCAAACGAAATAGGATTGCATTTTATTAAATCAATTCTTAACATATCACATATGCTTTTCAATTGTACCATCACTCAATCAATCATTTCAACACACATTTCATATATACTTATGGAAATATGTATTCAATACATATAACAATCAATAACATACCGAATTCAAAAGTGGTGAATACATAGAGTAGGAGAAATCAACTTACCTATAAGAGCTAACAAAAGATTTTTCCTTTTCTTTTTCACTACTTTACTCTTCTACTCCTATAGAATAATAATAGGAACACATCATTTCTATGATCTGAACACAAAATTATCACACATAAAATATAATTAATTGAAGATGTACATGACCCTTAAGTATTTACTCTCATAACTTGAGTAACTATTTATCACAAGAGTTGGCCTACTATTAAGATAGATTGTATACATAATGAAAGAAAATTCGTATATGCTTGAATTGATAATCAAATTTCTTCATTCCAATTTTGTTTACTTTTTGGTTTCTAATATCTTAATCTGTTGAAGTTTCAGATCTTATTTCATTGTGATTTGTTTACAAGAAAATCAACATTCAGCTTAACTTTTATCTTGTTTCTATATTCCAACAGACTGAGTGACCTCACTTTTATGATTTATATAAAATAATAATAATTTCCTGTTCTGGTATTTTAATTTTACCAAATATTAGACATCATAGGGTGCAACTTCATAAAATTATTTGAATTTATATCTATTTGTACTAAGCACAATAAATTTAACCAATACTAACATAATTTGCCCTAAGTTCCATGTTAACAAACTGAGTAAGGCTCGGTAACATATTTATACCTTTCGCTACACATATCATTTTAGAGTCATTCTAATTGTAAATGAAACCTAACGTCAATATCTATGACACCTTAAATTATCAAATAATTCAACAACATATTAGATTTAATACATAATTTACAAATTCATATAACAATTTTGGCGGATAGAGTTATAGTACCTTAAAGATAAGAGCATAACTTTTTGTACAAAAATCATATTAACTTTATTCCAAAGCTCAATGAAAACAGACGCATAGAGGATCAATCATAAGAAATTTCATAATTTTTGGAGAAGACTTGATGACTAAAAGATGATCATGAAAAGGACCATTAGCTTAGGATTAGAATTGCCACATTGAGTGATCGGTGTTATAGAATTTCCTCCACCCTCCAGGAGGATTTTTTTTGGATTTTAATCTCATGAGAAAAGCAGTTGAAAAAATCAGCTAAGAATGAGGTGGTAAGATGCTAGCTCGCTGGTAGCTTGCATGTGAGTAACTTTTTATCCAATAGAATTTTGACATTCAAAATAACTTATTAATGGACAATAATTATTCATTATTAAGTATATATTATGATAATATAATCCAAATAATTTATTCATACATTTTCTATATTGAATATTTCTACACATATTTTTCCTAGGTGCCACTTGGCAACATTTGATTGGTTCTTGAGATTTAATATTCATGTTAATAACTATATGCGTACTTAATAATATGAGTATATGCTTTAGCATAGCATGTCTATTAGTTTTATCTTAATACTTTATTTAAATCGAATAAAATTTTAAAAATTTGATTAGTGACATTAGAATGAACACATATATCATATCGTTCATCAATCATATATTGTAATATTATAACATATAATGATATACGAATTAGATTTGGGATACTACAGTTATAATTAATATGTTTTTATCTTTGGATGCATGCAATAGAAATAATGGCCAGAGTGGTGGTGTCACCCACAAGAGTATGGACTTAATAGTTGGCATTGATAAAAATAATGTTGTACACATCTGAGCCCATGACCTACAGGAACATGGACTTAACAATAATTTTTTATTAATATCCAATCCTTAATTATGCAAATATGGTTCTGGAGTCCGTTTAATTAATTTTGATTTAGAATTTTGTTAGCCTTTGAAAAATAAATTATCTTTGCTTTGTTATTCAAATAAAAATATTTAAAAAATAATTCTAAGATATTATGTTCGTGTTGTTGTTTTCTTATTTTTCAATACTTAGTTGTGGTTTTGTTATAATTTATATGTTGTAATTATTAAAAATCTAAAGTTAACAGAATGCTAGTAAATTAAAATATATAAATCATTAAATGCAAAAAATGAGAAGTTTGAATAAAAAAACCCTAAGTTCAATCAAATAAAACATGTAAAAAAATACCTCATAGGTTTTACATCAACTAAGAAGGCTGGTTTCTTACTACTATTAATAATGTGATTTAAGAACTGATATACTATTAGACAATGAAGATCTTTATATTGTAATTAGTAATTACAACTCCAAACAAATAAATCATGATCGAGTGTAAAAATTGTGGATTCGTTCAATAAATGACACTGAACTGTTGATGATAAATGCGATTGAACCAACAAATGAGACTGAGCTAGCATTTTTTTTTTTAGTTACCTCCTCACTGTTCGGAAAAAAAATCTTATGTGATGTTATAGTTGTGCACATCGATCACATCTCCGGTTGATGACTCTCATGGGCGTTCGGATAAATAATAACTTACAATGAATATTAAATTTTATCATTAAGCTTAGTGCTTAGCTATTTAATGATGGATAACTAGATATTCTTATGCTGCAACCAAACGCCTATGTTTTCTTCGAGACCATTGATATCTAAGATGACAGAAGCGGCGACCAATGTATCATATTTCGGTTGGTCTAATGGTTAATTATTTAAACATAGATATCAAGCAAAATGATTGACATAAACATAGAAAAGAAGTAAATAAATTTTTTTAAGTGCTTCCTTATGTCTGAAAAGTAGTGCCGATAATTTAACTCACTTAGTACTATAGAGCGCATTGTACACGAGTTAAAGGTCAACTCATCATCGAACTTAAATAATTCGATTAGTTTTGTTTCGAATTATGTACCTGATCATTTTTCGCTCGACCACCCCGTGCGTCGTCTAGTCGCGCTCAACGTCTAGGTAAGCTCTTTTGAGCGCTTTGCGAAAGCTTACTTATGCCACTTTTTGAATGTCATAATTTTTGGAACGCTCGGTCCCGAACGGACGCTTCTTCGGTGGAGGCGTTTGTGAATAAATGGACACATCGGCGTAACGCTCGATTGCTTGAGATGCTTTGGGATGCTCTTGTGGGTTGCCACCCCACGCTCGAGGCATAATGCTAGATTTTGGGAAGCTTGAAATTTTTGTTGAGTAAATATGAATGATTACAATATTTTGGGGGAGCACTAGCAGGTCTCCCCTACTACATCGCAAATTCGGAAGGTAGAAATGCGACGTGTGATGTGAAAGATAAGTTAGGGGGTGCACTTTTCTGAAGTGCAGAATTACAAAACTGTCACTATCACACTTGAAAAATAAACTAAGTACAAAAGTAAGTTAAAAAAGAGAAAATATATGAAATAAAATAACTCGACGTGCACCGGGAAAAGCCTCCGGGACATTCTCTCTCACTCAAGTCAGCGACGTCCATAGAGTTGCAGCTTGGAATTATTCAATCTTTTGTTTGAACTGCCACATGTCTTCGGCTATTTCCCAACTTGTGTCGATGTCCGATCTTTCGCTCCATCGAACAAGATACTCCTTCTTTCGATTCTTCATGTGGACGGCGAGTACTTCTTCAACTTGATCCGTGAATTGTTGACGGATGGCCGGCGGGGCGCAGTCTGAAACACCACGTCTGGAATCTTCAGGATCTTCAACGAAAGGCATGAGCAGGCTGACATGAAAGATAGGGTATTGTTGCATCTGCGGCGGGAGCTCCAACTTGTAGGCCACCTTGCCTACTTTCTTCAGGATCTTGAACGAGCCCACGTAACGCCTAATGAGGTCCTTATGCAGATTCTTCCCACTTAGCCGAAGATGCTAGATTAGGTTCACAAGGACCAAGTCTTCGACTTCAAAGTTGACGACCCGTCGAGCGGTGTCCGCTCACTTCTTCATGCGCTTCGATGCCTTATGCAAATAGGCTCTAGCCATGTCGTTCTGCTCATACCATTCTCTCGCCATGCGATGAACGACGGAGACTTTGCCATCATAAGAAATGGCGACGGCCTGAGGCGTGAGAGGTTGCTGCCCTGTCACTATCTCGAAGGGACTTCGATTTGTCGACTCGCTTCGTTGTATGTTGTAGGAGAATTACGCAATGTCGAGTAGCTTTCGCACAGTCCTTCTGATTGACACTCACATAGTGTCGCAACTAGATCTTCAAGATACAATTCACCCTCTCAGTTTGGCGGGTAAATTACACGAATGGTCCCCCAACTTTGAGTCGATTTCCAACTGGTCTCCCAACTTCAATTTATAACCAGAACGTCCATCATCTTTTATTTTCTTGCACGATTAGTCCTATTGACCGGTGATAGTGGGTTTCCCGATTGCCTTACATACGTAGCCGACGCGTTAGCCATTTCTCTCTCATCCACATCATTTAACGTTCCAAACCAGATAAATTACACGGATCATCCCCAACTTTGAGTCGATTTCTAAACAGTCCCCCAACTTTGATATTATTGCACGATTCATCCACTTGACCGGTAAGAATCAATCTCCCGATTATCTTGAGATGTGACATAATAAAATATAATAAAAAATTCTAACTAGCTAATATCACACAATAAAAAAATTTATAAAAATTTAAGGACGCCGACGAGCTGACAGAGGGGGAGTGTCGGCCTCCCTCTCTAAGCTCGTCCTTTGGCGAGTTGGCATAGGGGGCATCGACCCCCCTCTCCAAGCTCGTCCACTAGCGAGCTTTGCACAAGGGGCATCAATGCCCCCTCGCGAGCTCGTCGACGATCCTAAACGACACAAAGTTGAGAGACTATAAAAAATAAAAATGATAGGAGCGCCGACGAACTCGCGAGGGGACGTTAGCGCTCCTTGTGCGAAGCTCGCCAGTGGGTGAGCTTGGAGATGGAGGCCGGCGCCGCCTATGCCAGCTTGCCAAAGGACGAGCTTGGAGAGGGGGCCCGACACCCCTCCTCTGCCAGCTCGTTCGCGTCCTGAAATTTTTATAATATGATGTCAGCTAGTTAAAGTTTTTCATTATATTTTATTATGACATTCATGTAATTTACTCCAGTTTGGCCGTCGGTTTGAGGATGAAATGATGTCAAGAAATACAGGTTGGAGCCCATCATCTTGAACAATTCCTTCCAGAAGTTGCCAACAAATTGTCCATCCTGATCGCTGACGATGCTTTGTGGTAGGCCCCAATATTTTACTACATGCTTCATAAATAACTTCGCAGCTTCAGTAGCAGGACAACTTGTGGAGTCGACGATGAAGATGATATACTTGAAGAACCGATCGACGACTACCATAATGGTACCCGCCCCTTCAGACTTAGGCAGGCCCGTGATGAAGTCCATGGAGACATCTTTCCATGGACACTCTGGGATAGGCAGGAGTTCTAGAAGTACGCCGAACGCTTGATTGAAGTTCTTGTCTTGCTAGCAAACAAGGCATGTCTTCACGAAAGTTTCAACATCATCCTCCATCCTTCATCCTTGGCCAGAAGTAGTTGTCTTTGATGAGTGCCAAAGTGTGACAGATGCCCGAATGTCTCGTCCACTTTGAGTCATGACACTCTTGCATGATGGCACGCCCCAAGTTGTCGAACAGTGTAATGTAAATGCGACGTTCCTTGGTGAAGATCAGTCCATCTTCCACCCAAAAGCGGCGTGTCTTTCCCTTCTTTGCTTGCTCGAATAAGTTCTTCGTCGTGGGATCTAACTTCAATCCCTTCTTGATCCTCTCGATGAGGTCGGTCTGAGAGGAGCTCACGGCTGCCAATTTCGTGCGTCGGCTAAGGGCGTCGGCAACGACATTCTTCTTGCCAGGCTTGTACTCCAGGACATAGTCGAACTCCATCATAAAATCTTGCCACTTTGTTTGCTTTGGCGAGAGTTTCTTCTGCGTCTCGAAGTAACTTGTCGCGACATTGTCTGTCTTGATGTGGAATCGCGACCCAAGAAGATAGTGCTGCCATGTTCTAAGGCAATGGATCACCGCGATCATCTCCTTCTCCTGAACGGCGTAGCGCCGTTTCATGTCGTTGAGTTTGTGACTCTCGAATGCCACGGGATGTCCCTCCTGCACAAGAACTCCTCTGATAGCATAGTCAGAAGCATTTGTCTGTACCTCATAGGGCTTCATGTGGTCTGATGGGATGAGCACCGGTTCCTCTGTCATGGCCCTCTTGAGGGTGTCGAACACTTCCTGACCTGTCGGCGTCCACTCCCACTTCACATTCTTTCGGAGAAGATTCGTCAAAAGGGTCGTCACATGTGAATACCCCTTAACGAACCGTCTATAGTAGTTCGTCAGGCCAAGAAACGAATGCATGTCAAAAATCCGCTTGGGTGGCTCCCACTTTATGATAGCCCGAAACTTCGCGTCATCCATCTTCAACTTGTCACTTTCGATGACATATTCCAAGAAGTGCACTTCTGATTGAGCAAAGGCACACTTCTCCCGCTTGACGTAGAGTTCGTTCTGTCATAACACCTCGAACACTTGCCGAATGTGCTTGATATGCTCCTCCAATGTGCGGCTGTAGATGATAATGTCGTCGAGGTAGACAACTATGAACCTGTCAAGGAATGGTTGCAATATCTTGTTCATGATCCAAAAGGTCGCCGGGACGTTGGTGAGGCCGAAAGGCATTACGAGGAACTCGTAGGAGCTGTATCTTGTGACGTACGTCATCTTCTGCACGTAATCTTTTGCGATCTGGACTAGCCAATAGTCCGAACGAATATCCAACTTGGTAAATCATTTTGCACCGCCAAATTGGTTGAACAAGTCCACCACCGAGGGGATGGGGTACTTGTTCTTCACCGTAAGCTTGTTGAGCGTCCGATAGTCGATGCACATCCTAAGGGAACCATCATACTTCTTCTGAAAGAGTATCGGAGCGTCATATGAAAATTTCGAGGGTCGAACGTATCCTGCATTCAATAGTTCAGTGAGTTACTTAGGAGTTCTACGAGTTCCGGAGGGACTAGCCAATAGGGGACTTCATGCGAGGCTTTTGATCCTGGGACCAAGTCGATGACATGGTCCACTTCATACTTCGGAGCAACCGCTTTGGAAGTTTCGAGGGCATGACGTCCGCAAACTCCTCAAGGGTTTCAAGAATTTTGGGAGGTGTTGGAGTGGAGGGCCCCGGATCTTCCAAAATGGCGATCGCCAGGAAGTTGTGCTCATGTTTGCACAACCCCTTCGTCACTTGCATGACGGAGAGGGTCTTCTGTTTGAGAGCTCCGCCTGACCTCACGGGAACGTTGTAAGGTCCCTTAGGGTTGAAGATGACCATCGAGTTTGTGAGCGGATGACACATGTAGCAATGTGTCACAGAAAAGAGATGGTCGCCACCACTTCGTAGACGTCCACTGGTGCCACCATCACGTCGAAGCTTCTCGACCACTTGTCGATACGAATCTTTACTCTAGAAGAAATTCATGTGGTCGAGATAGACTTCGCGTTAACCATCTTGAACGTGGCGTTAGTCTTCTGCAGTGGCAGCTTTAGCTTCTTGGCGGCCACATCTGACACAAACAACTCCGATGCTCTAATGTCAATGAGAGCATTGAAGACTTTCCCGTTCGACTCGATGTCCGTATAAAGTCGAGCAGCCGATGAAGGACCCTTCAAAGCGTTGATGGCGCTGAGGACGTGCATCGAACTGAGACACGCCTCCTCCTTCTCCTTCTCGTCGGGGCAGTACATGGCGTTGACTATCGCCTTCTGTGGATAATCGCTTGACCAATATGAACTTTTGCAAATGTAACATGGCTTTGGCGGCTTTTCGTCCCTCTTGAATTGGTCATTGTTGGGCCTCCTGTCCTGGTGTCCATTTCCTTTGTCTTGATAGTGCGGCTTGCCTCCTTGCGACTTTGGCTTATCTCTCCCACCATTGCCCTTGCCCGAGGGCTTTGTTGGTGGAGCGCTCGTTTTGGCATACTCCACGAGTGACTCAGTAGTGGCGATTAGCGAGCCGAGGTCGGGGCAATCTCGTTGCTCAAACTCCATGTTACGACCCCGATTTAAATGACGATTTAATAAATCAGAGCTCTCGAATAATTACAGACGATCAAATAAATTTATTATTAAATTTTTTTTGAGAAAAATTGTGCATAACTCCTCTAGATAATACAAGAAAATAATAACACATATAAACAAACCACGCAGTTTATATTGATCATTCAGAGCATGTAACAACCCTAGAGTTTATACCACCATATAGTTATAAAATATTTACATTTTACAAGATACAAAATTACTTTTTATACATAACACATATCAAACTCTCTCCATATCCCAACAGAGGAATATAAGAGCTACAAGTCTTCTATCTAACACGCGCAGTGGGACACATGACTTCTCAATACCTTAGCAGCAAAAAGGATCCACATCCTGCTAAGGCTGTCTCTCGCGCTCTTAAAAATTCTACTGATCTGAAAAAGTGTACAACAACACTGTGAGCAAATAATATCTCAGTAAACTGATAACTCATAAGTTATGTGTTACCATCTAATAAATTCGAGGAGATATAAACATACATGCATTAATCATAATATCAAAGTCAATATCTTCATACATTTACTATATATATATATATATATATATATATAACATCCTAATAAAAAGCATTGCACTTAATTTTCATTCATTGTCACTTAAACATATCAAACATGTGTATGCAATGCAACACTCTCATATGTATGCACGGATCACCAACTGGCCAGTGGTCGGTAGGTAGACTCTAGAGATGGCTCCCATCGTGATCAGCGATGTAGCACTTAGCTCCATTCTATCTCATCCCTTTCGAGGAACAAATCCTAAAACGATAAGTGGACTCTAGAGGTGGCCCCTACGGATTCTAGAGGTGGCCCCCATCGCGACTACTCATGATGTGGCACTTAACTCCGCATGGCACTTAACTCCAGCCTATTTCATCCCATTACTGTGGAACATAATGATGGATTGGACTCTAGAGGTGGTTCCCATCGTGATCAGCGATGTAGCACTTAGCTCCAACCATCATATATGCAAATGCGAATGAATGTCGATGCACATCTCCTGACTATTAGAAGATGAATCATATCCAACACCATTTCAAAATGAACAAGATTGCACTCATCGCAATCCATTCAAATCATATCACATATACTTTCCATAATTGCATTTCTCGAAATTAATTCATAGCATTCTAAAACATATTCAATACATATAATAATCGATGTCACACCGAATTCAAAAGAGGTGACAACATAGAGTATGAGAAATCAACTTACCTATAAGGGCTAGCAAAATGTTTTTCTTTCCTTGTTCACTACTTTATTCTTCTACTCCTATAACAATAATAGTAAGAAACACATTACTACTATGATATGAACATAATCTTATCACACATGAAACATAATTAATTTCTTAGGTATATGAACCTTAAGTATTTACTCTTATAACTTAAGTAACTATTAAACATAAGAATTGACCTAATAATATAACAGATTGCACACATAGTAAAGAAAAATTAATATCTTCTTATATACATACCCAAATGACATCATTCTAATTTTATTTACTCTCATATTACAAAGACATTATTCTGTAAAAGTTTCATTTCCTACTTCATTATGGTTTGCTCTCATGAGAATCAACATTCAGCCTAATTTTTATATTGTTTCTATGTCCTGATAGACTGAGTAACCTTACTTTTATGATTTATATAAAATAATAAACCTTACCTGTTCTGATTCTTTCAATTTTCTCAAATAGTAGACATCCTAAGGTGCAACTCATAAAATTACTTGAATTTATATCTATTTTTATGACCACAATAAATTTAACCAATACTAACATAATCTGCCCTAAGTTCCCTCCTGACAGACTGACTAAGGCTCGATAAATTATTTATAACTTTCTCTACACATATCATTTTCTACTGATTCCAATTGTCAATGAACCCTAACATCAATGTCTATGACATCCTAAATTATCAAATAATTCCACGGCATATTGAATTTAATACATAATTTACAAATTCGGGTAGCAATTTAGACGGACAGAGTGATAGTACCTTAAAGATACGAGCATAACTTATCTACAGAAATCATATTAACGTGATTCCAAAGCTCAATGAAAGTAGACTCATAAGGGATCAATCAGAATAAATTTCATAATTTTTGGATCAACTCAAAGGCATGTAATTATGTAGCTAAAGATTCGCGAATCAATTGAACATGGCTAGGATTAATCTTACCCATGAACAACATGAGTTTTGCCCCATGTTCAAGTAAAATCCGTAAATGAATAGGTGAGAAAGGATCAGAGAAACCCTAATTAGGAACCATGTAATTAAAATCCAAAAGAAATTAAGTAGGAACTTACCAAAATCTAAAACCTTAGTTGCCCCTTCTCTTCCTCCAATTCCTTGAATGATGTAGTATAATTTATTCTACCTTTGCAATTCGGCCAAGGGTGGTGAATAGGGTAGAGGAAGGTAGTAAAATGTAAAAGGATAAGTATTAAAAGTGAAGGAGATACCGACTTTAGGTTGTGCATATGATTCTTTCCAAAATGACCTTGAAGTATGACTTATTTGGCTTTTGCATTTCTCCATGTATTTATTTATTTACTTAAGACATTACATGTAAATAAGAAGTACCCCCCATTTGGATTCAAATAAAATATTTAGAAAAATAAATAACTAAGGAATCAAAATCTAAATTTTTATCCGAAGAACAAAAATCGTGATTTCACAGATTTTTCAATTTTGTGTCTACGTTTTACCTAACTCATACACCTCCTAAAAATTCTTAAAAATCACTTTTAAAATCCTTTCATATATAGGAACAATTATTGATACTTTAATTTTCCAAATTTTCACTTTTTCGAAAATTATATTTTCATGCCTTAAGTAAATTTTCATCGCTTTCGCACTTTAGTTGATATTGAAGTGTAAGTCTTAACATCACATTCATAAAGATTATCAATAAGATAATATAACATCACATTCATACAACTAATCATGCATGATTAACTTAGAGATATTACTCTCCATCCTAGCCCATGGCTTCAAACCCTTCACGAAGACCATCAGTAATGTGTCTTCATCTATTTGGGAGTTCTGTAGGCGGAGCTTGGTGAACTCTTTCACGTACTCCTTCAACGTGCCCTTTTGACAAATATTGAACAACGCAATCTTGACCTCCAATCCTGATTTGACAGTGTAGAAGTAGTTGGTAAGCTACATCTTGAAGTCGTCCCACCTTTCAATGGGATCGACGTTGCCACGCTTTACGTCGTCGCAATGACACCGCCACCATAGACTCGCCGCATCTTGCAAGTAAAAGGATGCGGTCTTCACCATCATCACTTCGGAAGTCACGTTTAAGGCCTTCATGTACCTTCGGACGTTCCACAAGAAATCATTGATCTCCTTTGCCGACCGCTCGTCTTTGTAGGGTCTCGGCTTTGACACATCGATTCTTGCCTCACGTGGGACGGACGTCTCGAGACGTCGCCCATCTTCATAGCGTCACTTGAGCTCTTTCCGAATGGTCTTAAACTCTTGCTCCATCTCGAACCGCATGTTTGAGAGATCATTGTCCAAGGTCTCCCGCATGTCCATGATCGTCGCCTCCATGGACTCAAGCCGTGTATACAACGGCGCCATCTCGTCCCGCACCGTTGCGAGATCTATTGTCTTCTCCAACTCTCGCTCGTGCGTTGCGAGTTGATCTTGCATCTCGCCCATGTCCAACTGGAACTGGCCGAGGCATTGCTCGAAGGGCGATCATGACGTCCTTCGAGCGGGTGCACCCTCGCTCTTGGTGGCTCTTCTCCGGTGCGACGTGTTCATTCGTCATCTCCGAGTTCGATGTCATTTCTCCTTGATCGTTGAATGCCAACTTGAGCGGTGAAAAAGTTGCTCTGATACCAACTTGTCATGGGGTCTTTTTCGCTCGACCGACCCGTGCGGCGCCTAGACGTGGCTAATGTCTAGATAAGCTATTTTGAGCGTTTTGCGGAAGCTTGCTTATGCCACTTTTCGAATGCCATATTTTTTGGGACGTTCGGTCCCGAGCGGATGCTTCTTTGGTGGAGGTGTTTGCGAACAAACGGGCACCTCGACGTAACGCTCGATTGCTTAGAATGCTTTGGGACGCTCTTATGAGTTGTCACCCCCCTTCGAGGTATAATGCTAGATTTTGGGAAGCTTAAAATCTTTGTTGAATAAATAAGAATGATTATAACGTTTTGGGAGAGCACTAGCGGGTCTCCCTTACTATACCGCTGATTCGGGTGGTAGAAATGTGACGTGTGATATGAAGGATAAGGTAGATGGTGCACTTTTTTAGAGTGCAAAATTATAGAACCGTCACTATCACGCTTGAAAAATAAACTAAGTATAAAAGTGAGTTGAAAAAGAAAAAATATATAAAGTAAGATAACTCGATTTGCCCCGAAAAAAATCCTCAGGACAACAGTCAGATACAAAACTTCTAATTAAAATATTTTAGATTGATAATTGTTGTTCTTTCCATCCTAACTTCAATGGGTAAAAAGAAGTAAATAATTGACGGGAAAGAAAAAAAAAGCAAAGAAAAAAAAGCAAAGTGTGCTCGTACGTACGGACTGAATGCATGGCATATAAACGACAATATTAGGGTGCAGCATGCGGCATGAAGACGACGAGGACGTGGCCTGTTCTGAAAAGTCTTCGTGCGTGGCCAAATTAAAGAAAAAAGCGTGTTATGATTATGGACAAAAAAAAACGAGCCATTGAATATTCCCGTTGCCTTTATTCAGCGCCCATGGTAATTAATTTTTAACACTGTAACTACATTAAGCATTTTGTTCCACCATAGAAAACATATATACGATCATATATGTGTGCAGTGTGCCTTGCATATGTTGTGAGTTAATTACCACTTGCTATCGAGAATGTAATAGGACCGTAGATTTTTTTCCTAAAAGAATTAGTGATTTTAATATTTTGTGAGTTGAAGATCTTCCTCGTGATCATATTGTATCAAGATGTCTCTGACTTTTTAATTAATAGATAAGTCGCATTTTATTAAAAAAAAAGTTATGACAACTATAAGTTATAACGCCGGGTGTGCAGATAATTGGGGTCCTCACCAGTGCGACATAACATACTTAAAAAAAATATGAACGTTTGAAATTTGCCATTGAAAAATAAATTTATGACGGATAATAAAATTTATTAAAAGAATTATGACGAATGAGCATCCGTCCTAATTTTGGATGGAGTAATTTGTGAAGGAAATGCATTCCTTATCAATTTGTGTATTAAAGTGTCCATCGCAAACTGACAAGTTTGATCTTCCTTTGGGATGAAATCATGGAAGTATATATACATCCGTCAAAAATTATAAATCCGTTAGAAATTTTCACGAATGTATCCGTTAGAAATATATATTATATTATATTAAATGAAAGTTTAAATTATTAAAAAATATAACATTGTATTGAATTTGAATTTCTGATGGTCATGAATTCATCTTTCGAAATGTTCCATGAATTTTTATTCGTTGAAAATTCTGAAAATTTTATCTACTGAAATTTGTAGCATTTTATACTATCGTCATAATTCAAGACAAAAAGAGAACCATGACAAATATATTTTCGACAAATTTTAAATCCATCGCAGTTATATATATATATATATATATATATATATATATATATATATATTTACTATCGAAGTGAAAATAAGCCGAAGTAAATTTTTGACAGCGAATTTTACCGACAGCTGAAACAGTTATTTACCATGCGTTTTACCGATGCCTCCCTCGGTTAAAGATTTAAAACGTGGTCTCGGTTGGCTGTAAATAGTGCCGTGATCCTCTCAACCCAAACGCGCTTGTGAGCGATCGTTCATACGAGCACTAGTAGGAGAGTTGGCCCTCAGCTGAGATAGCTAGTTAGAATCTCAGCCATGGCGACTGCTCCACCCTACTCCGTCCTCGTCTTCTGTCTCATGACCACCACCATGGGGCTCCTCTTCCCGCGCCAATGCATGGTGGGGGCAATCAGAAACATTCTCTACTCCGGCCAATTCATCAGCTACGGCGAGTCGCTGACGTACGGGAACTACGTATTCACCATCCAGACGGACTGCAACCTCGTGTTGTACGATAGCTCGCAGCCGGTATGGGCGTCCAACACCAACGGCCGAGGCACCCGCTGCAGCCTCTATATGCAGGAAGACGGCAACTTGGTCGTCTACGACGACTACCATCACGCCGTGTGGGCGAGTAACACCCGGGGGGCTGAGGGGCACTACGTCTGCATCCTGCAGCACGACAGGAACGTTGTGATATACGGCTCGGCGCTTTGGGCCTCCAACACCAACACCGTGGGAACCCACGGTGTCATCATCTCCAGCAACGTGACCAAACTTGCTGCGGCTTCTTCTGACGGCGTAGTGAACGCAGATGCCGAGTATGTCGTACTGGACTCGGATGCCGCCGTAGAACCCATCAACCGAAAGATCACCGTGGTTGAAAACTAGAGACCAGAACTTATTTAGAACTCTGCTGGGGGAGGGGGAGAGAGAGAGTAATTAGTTCTAGGCTATGTTGCAAGGCTACGGGTACGGTATCGGTATCGGGTACGAGTACGGGTACGGAATACGTCAAATTCTAAAAAATTAGGGTACGGGTACGGTAATATATTAAATATATAATATATATATAAAATAAATTTTCATAAGATTTTTAGTATTTTCATATTGTTTAAGTTTTCAAAACAAGTAATTAGTTATTCTCTTTACTATTATGTCTAAACGAAGAGTTATTAATAGTTTTCTTTCTCCTTATGACTTCTCATTTTTAACATCTATAAGTTTTATTGTTCACATTTGATAAAAACGTAACAAAATATATGTGTATCATGTTCTCTAGTATTAGTGCTTTCATGATCATTAATCATTAATTATCTTATTTAGAATTTTATCTGATAAAATTTTGATATGGAGTACCCAGAAATATAAGTACGAGTACCCACTGAAGTACCCATTTTTTTAAAAAATATTTTATTATTGGATACGTATGAGTACGAGTACTCACAAGTACCCATGAAGTACCGGTACCGAGTACATACTCGGTACGGATACGTTGAGAAAATTGAAGTACCCGTGCATCATAGGTTCTAGGTAAGAGAATGACGCTCTAGCTGGAGCAGTGATCAATCTCTTGTCTTTCTCTTCGTGTTGGTCTGATCAACGCATGCATGCTGTTTGTGCTTAATGAGTGAGTTCCCCTCTTTGTTTCCTATTATTTTTTTCGGTCGAAATCAATCGGTGTCCAAAACTATCAGCACTTGACTAATCCGATTTCGGGATGGGAGCGAAACGATACTACTAGCGCCCGTCGAACTACTTGGGATGCAGCCCGCTTTCATTGCGCCAACCGTCGTTGATTTGCTTTTTTATCCGTCTTCCAGTTAAGTTTATAATAGTACGTTCGCAAGATCTCCATTTTCATACCATACAGGTAGAATCTTTCTTAATTAGGGGCCAAAATTTAATACGAGGACAAAATAAAAAGAAAAAAAGAGACACGAATTACTTGTTTTTTTTTGGGATCTTATAATTGCAGTATAAACTTTTTGACGCAGACATGACGAAAAATAAAACTGTTCAAAGCATATGAAACCAGAAAAGATAATAAAGATCCCCTGGAGGTCGAATCAAAATTTCAAATCTCCATTGGCAATAATTGATGAGGTCCATATTCGAAAGTCTGTGCATTTAATCACTTTATTTTTCTACTCCCACCAATCTGATTAGTGATTAAAATAACGCTGAATCACCTCTTTAACCAAGTTTCCCGCCGTTGATGGGCATGTACTCGCAAAAGTAGCAGTCATCGCTCAGTAATGTCTGATCACCATCACGTGAAGAAATGGATCCATGAGGCGGGTACAATTCATTCAGAGAAGAAGAGATCATCCAACAGGAGGTACATGATATCTAGTTGTGATCTACGGCCCTGCACTTTGGGCCACAGGCACCAATAATGTAGGGGAGCCTGGGGTCATCCTTACCAGCAAAGCTGCCGAGCCTGCGGCTGCTGATCGCTTTAACGGGAGGATGATCGAGCATGTGTCCCGGAGTTTTTACGAAATCGTCGAGTTATTTTATTATTTTTTATTTTTTTAATTCACTTTGGTAACTTAATTTTATTTTCAAATATGATAGTAATAATTTTGTAATATGCATTTCATAAAATTACATCTCCTAACTTGAATTCCACATCACACGTCATAAAACTATCTCACGAGCCTAAGGTATAATAGGAGATACCCTCTACTCCTAAATTTTTTGTAATCATTCTACTTACTCAACAAAGATTTTAAAGCTTCTCAAAATTTAGCATCGTGCTTCAAGCATGAGGTGACAATCCACAAAGTGTCTCAAGCGATCGAACGTTCTGTCTAAACGTCCGGTTGTTTACAAATGCCTCCGTCGAAGCGTCCGCTCGAGATTAAACGTCCAAAAAATTATGGCATTAAGAAAGTGGCATAAAAAGCTTTCACAAATCGCTCAAAAGAGTTTGTCTAAATATTGGGCATGTCTATACACCACACGGATTGGTCGAGCGAAAAATGACCCTGTTACAATTGGTATCAGTGGCACTTTCTGAAATTGCACAGTTTGGAGTTCGACGATTAAGGAGGAATGTCGTCGAATTTGAAGATGACCCAAGAGCTTACCGCACTGGAGAAGGGTCACTCAGAGCGAGGACACGCCTGCTCGAAGGACGTCACGATCGCCTTCGAGCAATGCCTCGATCAGTTCCAACTGGATGTGCACAAGATGCAAGACCAACTCACAACACACGAGCAGGAATTAAAGAAGATAATGAATATCACAATGGTGCGGGGCGAGCCATTGTGCATGCGGCTCGAGTCCATGAAGGCAACAATCATAGACATGCGAGAGTTTTGGACAATGGACTCTCAAATATGAGGTTCGAGATGAAACAAGAGCTTAAGACCTACGAGAAGAGCTCAAGCGATGTTATGAAGATGGGTGACGTCTCGAAACGTCCATCGCCTAGCATGAAGCAAGAATCGATGTGCCAAAGCCGAAGCCCTACAAAGGCGAGAGGTCGATAAAAAAGATTAATGACTTCCCGTGGAACGTTCGTCATAACATATAGACTTTGGACGTGACTTCAGAAGCAAGGATGGTAAGGACCACATCCTTCTACTTACAAGATGTGGAGAGCTTATGGTGGCGGTGCCATTGCTACGATATGGAACATGACAACATCGATCTCATTGAAAAGTGGGACGATTTCAAAAGACAACTTACAAACAACTTCGGCGTTGCCAAGTTGGGATTGGAAGCCAAGATTGCATTGCTCAACATTTGTTGGAAATGCACATTGAAGAAGTACGTAAAAAAGTTCACCAAGTTTCACCTATATAACTCCCAAGTGGAAGAAGACACATTACTGGCGATTTTTGTCAAGGGTCTGAAGCCTTAGGCTAGGACGGAGTAAATAAGTTTTCCCACAAGGCGTTGATACATTTCTCTATCCACTAAAACATCTTCATTTGTTGGCCCAAATTTATGATTAGGTTCCATAAGGGTACTTGTTGGTTTGCATGCTGTTTTACCAGTTTCTTTGAGAAGATCTGTGATATACTTTTGTTGAGAGATAAAAATTCTCTTCTTAGAGTGAGCAACTTCCATTTCGAAAAAATATTTCAGTCTCCCCAATGCCTTAATCTCAAACTCTTTAGTCAAGTATTGAATCAAGGCTTCTTGTTCCTTGATATCATTTTCTATAACAATTATGTCATCAACATACACCAAGAGGACTGTAACATTTCCTGAAGAAGAGTGCTTAATAAATAAGGTGTGATCCCCTTGACTTTGTTTGTATTCCATGCCCAGCATAACTCTTGCTAACCTTCCAAACCATGCTCGTGGTGATTGTTTAAGGCCATACAATGCTTTTTCAGCTTACAAACAATTTGTGCAGCCAAATTCCTTTTATATCCTGGTGGAACCTCCATATAAATCTCTTCTTCTAACTCCCCATGTAAAAAGGCATTCTTGACATCAAATTGATGCAACTCCCAATCACAATTGGCAGCTAATGATAGCAACACTCTAACTGTATTCATCTTTGCAACTGGAGCAAATGTATCTAGATAATCAATTCCATATGTTTGAGTATACCCCTAGGCTACCAACCTTGCCTTGTATATCTCAATTGATCCATCAGCTCTATATTTTACTGTATATATCCACTTGCAACCTACTGTCTTTTTTCCTTTGGGCAGCTTCACTAACTCCCATGTCTTGTTCTTTTCTAATGCCTCCATCTCTGCATTCATAGCTTGTTTCCATTTTTCATTGGATAAAGCCTCAGATAAAGTAGAAGGTAGGGTTATAGCATTTAGGCTTACAAGAAATGTCCTATGTGTTGGAGAGAAATTCTTAAATGATAAAAAGTTTGCAAGAGAGTACACTGATTGTTTTGTGCATTTTCTAATTCCTTTTCTAATAACAATTGGAAGGTCTTGTTCGAGATTGTCAACATAAGGTTCTGATTCTTGCAATGTTGGTTCAGAAGTGTTTACCTCATTCAAAGAATTCGAGTTGGACTCTTGGATCTACATAGGTTCAGGAACATTTGCATTCTTCCTTGTGTACACCTTGTCGAATTTCACATTATTAGGGGCAGAATTGGCTTCTATATGTGGTGCATTTGTTGTTTCAGTCACAGATTCATGCACATGGGTTTCAACAATTGGTTCAATCCCAAGTTCAGAAGAATTCTTAGGCATATGATTAGAACACAAAGAAGGTACATGTGTGAAATTTGGTATTTCAGATAAAGGAATTGAGAACAAATCAAACAATGGATCTTCCTTATCTTCTATATTGGAATTCTCCCCCTGAAGATGAGGATTAAGGAAGTAAGGCTTTTGTTCATTGAATGTGACATCCATTGAGGTATAGAATTTTTTTTATGGAGGATGATAACATTTGTAACCTTTTTGAGTTAAAGAATAACTCACAAAAATACATTTGAAATCTCTTGGGTCTAACTTTCCTCTATTATGACTATGAACATGAACAAATGACACACATCCAAAAATTTTGGAAACCAGATTATTTGTAGTGCTCACATCAGGATAAAATGTTGATAACATATCGATAGGGCTCTTAAAATTTAACCCTCTTGTAGGCAAACGACTTATCAAATAGGTGGACGTAAGAATTGCTTCTCCTCAAAACATCTTAGGAATGTGATTATGAAACAATAAGGCTCTGGTCTTCTCAAGGAGATCTCTATTTTTCTTCTCTACTATCCCATTTTGTTGTGGAGTATTAACACAAGATGACTCATGTATTATCCCTTCTTTTAAAAAATATGGAGTAAGAATTTGGTTAAAATAGTCTCTTGCATTGTCAGACCTAATCCTTTTTATTTTAACACCAAACTGATTGTTGATCATAGAACAAAACCTTGGAAGCACAATACGGAGATTAGATTTTTGTTTGAGCAAAAAAATCCAAGTAACACGAGTGCAATCATCAATAAAAGAGACAAACCATCGTGCCTCGAAAACACTAGAAATAGGAGATGATCCCTATATGTCTGTATGAATGAGATAAAAATGGACAGAACTTCTTTATTGCTGATTGGAAAAGAGACACGCTTGTGTTTAGCAAGTTCACACACCTCACAATGAAAGCTTTCAACATCTAAATCCTTAAATAAAGAAGGAAATAGAACTTTAATAACCCTAAAGGATGAATGTTCAAGTCGACAATGATGAAGTAAAACTGTCTTTATTGGATAGAATGAGCTCAGAGTTGAAGGAAGAAAATAATTTGCCCTTAATCATGTTCAACTGATTTGGTGTTTCAAGGTAGTACATGTCATTCCTTTCTCTAGCATGTCCAATGATCCTCCCAGAACTCTTGTCCTGAAATATACAATAATTATTATAAAAAATGACATTACAACATATATCTTGGGTAAGTTTTTGTACAGAGACCAAATTTGTGGATAATTTTGGAACATGAAGAACATTTCTTAGAATTATTGATGGACTAATTTTGACATCTCCAAACCCTGCTACAGTAGTCAAGGATCCATCAGCAATGGCTATTTTTCTATTGCTTGGGCATAAGGTATAGGTTGAGAAAATATTGGAGAAATGAGTCAAGTGATCAGTAGCTCATGAATCCATTATCCAAGAGTTGGTAAAGGTTGTACCCGAGGCATTTAATCCAATGGAAGATGGAAGTTCACCTGAATGCACCAAAGAACAAGTACCTTCAGATTTTTCAAATTCTCCAAGACTATTAATCAGTGATCTCAACCTATAAATCTCATCTTGATTGAAACCATTTGGTTCTTGTGGTAGTAGTGTCGATGCATTTTGCATTCCTGTAGCAATATAGGTTTGCTCATCTAACCTATAAGAGGCATGAATATTCTGCAATGCTTTAGATTATTGAATTTGGATTGTCTCTTCTAATTGAATTACTGTAGTAAATTCCTAAATCTTGGACATCTTGAATGACAATATGTAGATAAACAATCCTTTCGAGAATGCAAGGATTACTTCTTGACAATGAAGGCCACAAGTTTCACAGCAATGAAGGCTAGAAACAAGAATATCAGAAAACAACAATGAAGGTCACAAGTTTCACAGCTATGAAAGCCACAAGTTTCATAGCAATGAAGTCTAGAAACAAGAATCCCAGAAAAGAGCCTAAAGCTCTGATACCATGTGAAAAATTGTAGCAAAAAGCTCTATTATTTTCTGTCTATTCAACCACTTATATACAAGACTCGAATATTTAAACATATTAGAAAAGATGAAATCTGGAAGGCTAAAATTAAATCCCATAATTATGGGGCAGCCTGCTAGGGAAGACTAGAATCAAATCCCATAATTATGTGGCAGTCTGTTAGAAATAGGAAAGCTACCTATGTGCTCTTATTTCTAATAAATATAATATATTGTCAAAAGAAAATTTCCTAATATAAAATAGATCCTGCATGATTTCTCACAATAATAGAACCTTCTGATTGGGGAACAAAATGGTTTTATTTATTTGGATTCCAGCCGCAAGCAATAACCCTAACACTTGTTTATATAGTAACTTACCCTTGCATAACACTTATCACATAACGTTTCAAAAGAGGGATAAAATACTGCTATAGTCGGTATCACCAGAAAAAAGGACTGTCATCAACTCAAGAGCATCATTCTCAACACACTATTAGTGTGCGGGCGGATACAAAAATTGATTGCTTCTTTGTTCGTGAACAGGTTCTTGGGAAAACTCATCAAGCTTAACTATATTGCAACTGCTAGCAGATGTTTTGACCAAGGCTCTATCTCAATGTTAACATGAGTATATGACTTCTAAGTTGAGGTTGTTTGATGTTTTTCAGCTGCCAGCTCGAGGGGGATTGTTGTCGCTTGTTGTATTACAGTAGAGTCGTCGACAGTTGCAGCAGAGTTGTTGCGTTCTAGTAGCGATGTTACATCTAGTTGTTTCATTTGGTCTATTTCAATTATATCAGTTTTTGTATTTTGTATATAAGCGGGAACTTTTCTAATCGTATGAACTGAAGAAACTTTATCAAATTTAGATCCGGCGATTCTGCAACTCTATGTTTCTTGTTTCTCGATTTGTCGATCTCCACTCGCATTTTGATAGTGCTCTAGTTACGAACCTCATATTGATTAACATTTTTTTATACCCTTCAATACATTGATCCATGTGAAGGTCGAAAAGTATCTCCTAAAAAATTAATTTAAACAACACTCAAAAGGGCGAACATAAAAGACGAGCCTTCCCGCTGAGAAGAATGAGCATATTAAGGTTACCTTGAAAGTTGTACAAGAATAACTGAATAAATACATAATATTGTTTCTAATTCATCGTATTCACATAATTCCTACCTACTATTTAACCGAATTAAAGTTAAGTGGTTATTGATAATTGAGAAACCAATTTTAAAAGAGGTAAATTATAAATTGAGTATAAATATCTACTTTTCACCCTCAATCCTGGTGCAAGTCTAATAAAAAGTATCCATAATTTAAAGTACACTTGCACTAGGGGAGTCTTACTTTTTTTTAGAACTATTATCAAGTTATAATTAAAGTGAAAGTCCTATCACAATTTTATATACTTTTTTTAGAGATAAATCATAAAACAATTTATTTCAATTCTCTTTTATTTTTTATGGAATAATATTATTCTTCAATGTATAATCTCTAGCACTAAATTCTGAATAAAATCGTATACGAACATCAGTACAAAATAGCTTGAATTATGTAAAGTGGAATGGCTAAGATGACAGAAGTGGCGACCAATATATCTTTTTTCGAATTAGACGAATGGTTAAATATTTTAAAATTGACATCCCATCCGATAAAAGAGTAAACAATTGACAAGAACAAAACAACAAATTGTGCTACGTACGGACCGAATGCGTGGCATGTAAATCATTAGGGTGCAGCAAACATACCATAGACGTGCGTGCGGCATGACGACGACGTGGCCTCCGTTGAAACGTCTTCGTACATGGCCAAATTAAGGAAACAAATGTTTTTTGAACAAAAAATGAGAGCCGTTGAATTAGATGGAATATTATCGTCGCCTTTAGCACCCCTGTTAATTAGTTGTTAATAAACATGATCAATATACGCGTCGCTTTCGTGTCTTATGAGTTACGAACGTAACCTAACTATAAAGTAATTATAATTAACAATTATATAATTACGATCTTTTCTTCCGAACTTTGGACGAATTTTATCCATAAAAAATTTTAAAGATAAGTTATCCATCGCTGACATCGGTCGAAGGGACGTTTTGAGGACCGTCCAAAATCAAAATGGTAAAATTCTTGTAGTGTAACATGTGTTATTTACCATGCATTTCACGTGATGGCTCCCTCGGTTAAAAGATTAAAAACTGCCTATAAAAAGGGCCGTGATCCTCTCAACACAAACGCACTTGTGAGCGATCGATCAGACGAGAACTAGCAGCCGATTTGGCCCTCAGCTGAGATAGCTAGAATCGCAGCCATGGCAACTGCTCCACTCTCCTCCGTCCTCATCTTCTGTCTCATGACCACCGCCATGGGGATCCTCTTCCCGCGCTACTGCATGGGGGCAGACCACAACATACTCTACTCCGGCGACACCCTCAACGCCGGCGAGTCACTGACGTATGGAAGCTACGTCTTCACTATCCAGAGGGACTGCAACCTCGTGGTGTACGATCGCTCGCAGCCGGTGTGGGCGTCCCACACCAACGGCCAAGGCTCCCGCTGCACGCTCCGGTTGCAGGAGGACGGCAACTTGGTCGTCTACGACGACAACAACCGCGCCGTGTGGGCGAGCAACACCCAGAGGGAGAAGGGGAACTACGTCTGCATCCTGCAGCGCGACAGGAACGTTGTGGTCTACGGCCCTGCGATTTGGGCCACGGGCACCAACAACGTAGGAACCCACGGTGTCATCATCTCCAGCAACGTGACCAAACCTGCGGTTTCTTCTGACGGCGTAGTGAACGCAGCTGCCGAGTATGTCGTGCTGGACTCGGCAGCCGCCGCAGAGCCCATCAACCGCAAGATCACCGTGGTTGAAAACTAGAGACCACAACTTATTTAGTACTCTACTAGAGAAAGTGAGAGAAGAAATAATTAGTGCTAGCTAAGAGAATAATTACGTGCTCGATCTTGCCACTTACTTGAGCACGCAAAGCATGGCTCTAACCAGTGAAAATTCTCTTATCTTTCTCTTCGTGTTAATCTGATCAATGCATGCATGTATGCATGCTCTTTCCGCTTAATGAGTTCCCCTTATCTCCTGCAGCGTTTTTTTCTCCAATTTTCAATTAAGTCAATAGTGATATACGTACGCAAAATCTTCATTTTCACCATAATTCCTAACAATACAAGACGAATCCTTATTAACACTAGGAGCCAAGATTTAATTCTAGAAACAAAAAAAAAAAGAAAAAGGAGGCGTAAATTTGTGACCTTGTAAAACTTTCACAAATGGTAAGATAGGATCAGCAGTCAGCACCTATTAACGGAAAAAAAAAAGAATAAATAGGCCTAACACCTAGTTTTCTAGGGAGGAGATATGAAAAAAGCAAACTTCTAGAGGAATAATTAGTTTTAGTGTTTGAGAATGATTAAATACTTAATGAAAAACAAAAGTGTTAAAAGCATAATAAACCGGCAAATATAGTAAAAGTATCCTGAAAATAAAACCAAATTTCAAATTCTCGATTGATGAAGGAGAGGCATGAATTCGAAATTTTGTACAATGTGACGTTCCAAACTTTTGGAATATTGATTTAGTTAGCTTAATATGAAGAACTAAAGAATTAAAAGAATAATTTGAAAAGAAATAATAATATAGTTACATAAAAAATATGAAAGGAAAGTTCGCCTTAATGATATTGTTTTAAAAGGGGTCTAGCTAGCTATTGATATTGCTTAAGGAGGAGCCCTTTGTCCCATAAAGTTTCCCTTCATCCAGACCTCTCCTTTTGGTCGCCTTTCTTAGTTGAATTTAAGAAAATTAATATTAGTTGAAATATAATTTATGATTCGATTAAGATTAGCAATTTAAATTTAAATTGTGATCCAATTATAAAGAATTAAAAATTTAAAGTTTATAAAAGTCAGAAAATAAATGACAAATAACAATCACAATTTACACCAGGAACTTTTACCCTTGGCGTCATCTCGTAAAATGACATGTAACAAGAGTAAACGAACTTACGTATATCATATAGGTTAATTCCATAAATTATAGTGATTTTGACGTTTAATTTTGAATTATAAACTTAATTATATTAATTTTTTATTTTTCTATTTACGAAAAAAATAAAATGTCCTCCCATCATTTTAAGTTTTCATATGAAGCACAAAAAATAAATATTATTTCAATTTATAGGTGGGCATTTTATTTTTTTATAAATAAAAATTAACAAAATTTGACAAAAAATTTAAGCGGTAAAATTTAAAGACATGATGGGCTATACTTCAAGTTTATAGAATTAACTCATATCATTGTTCTAGACCCAACTACTTATTACGTAAAGTAGTCTCGAATAACATGAATTAGATGCTACCGAAAAATAGACTTGAATGACTAATCTACTGAGTTTCGAATCGAAATAAATCGAATTTATAGTCCAAAAAAGATATTTGGGGATTTAAGCTTTAGACATAATTTTGGATGATGCATTTTTTTGCGGTTGCAGGTAACTTTCGATGATATATGCTATGTACTGTCTGGAAATTTAGCAGTCAATAGGCTCAGTCGTGTCACATCAATGTCACGTTCGGCAATGGATCCTGACTTAATTTGGACGCGGCTTGACGACGACGACGTGGTCTCTCGTGAAGCTTCTCCACAAGTATTGCTGTTGGTAACCAAACAAAAAAAAAATGACAAGTGAAATATGAGCATGAAAAAATGAGAGCCGTTGAGTGAATGAAATCTCGCTCCCTTTACGATTTTATAAGTGCACGAGCCATTTGCAATCACTTAATTACACTAATAATCGCTGATATCAACCTGCATGTCGTTAAATAGTCACATGCGGCGATCTGCAGTACACGTTGTCGGCCGTGAATCAACGATGGACCGCAGCTTCATAAGTTACTTATTATTGTTCCTTTAAGTAGATTATCCCATTCATGGTTAGAAACTTAAAATTAATCATAATGATCTCGATTGAGTTGCTATAAATAGGATCCGTCTCAAGTCAAACTCAGACCGAACCCATAAGCATATAACCAGTAGCCCTCGGCTGAAGCTAAGAGACATCCACAGCCATGGCGAGTGTGGCTCCATCCTCCGTCCTACTCCTCTGCCTCATGGTCACCTCGTTGGGACTTCTCTTGCCACAGTCCTGCATGGGCTTGGATAACATACTCTACACCGGCGACAGCCTCCGCGCCGGCGAGTCGCTGGTGTACGGAAGCTACGTCTTCGCCATGCAGAAAGACTGCAACCTCGTGGTCTACGACCGCTCTCAACCAGTTTGGGCCACCCACACGAACGGAAAAGGTTCGCGCTGCACACTTCGGATGCAGGACGACGGCAACTTGGTCGTGTACGACGACAACAACAACGCCGTGTGGGCGAGCAACACCCAGCGGGGCAAGGGGAACTACGTATGCGTCCTGCAGCGGGACAGGAACGTTGTGGTCTACGGCCCTGCACTTTGGGCCACTGGCACCAACAATGTGGGATCCCCTGGTGTTATCATCGCCAGCAACGCGATCAAACCTGCAGCTGCTGAACTCATCAACCGGAAGATCGCCATGGTCACTAAAAACTAGAGTGGCTAGACCTTCGTACTAGAGAGAGAAAGAGAAGAAATAATTAGCGTTGGCTAAGAGAATAATTAAGCGTGCTTAGAGCACGCCAAGCATGTATAGTGTCCAATCTCTTTTCTCTCCTTTTTTTATATGAACTCTTATCTCTCTTTTTGTGCTGACCTCAATGCATATGTACGCATCACTCTTTGTACTAAATGAGGTTTTGTTGATCTTCATTATGCTGCTAAATTTTCTTTTATCTTCCAAGTCAATACGCATACAATCTAGCTCCATTTTCATGAGAACCATACACGTAGAATTATCTTAATTTATTAAGATCAGGAGCAACATTGGTTCGTATGCCAAACTTTCCAACTTCCATAACAAATAAAAACACGCGAACAAAAAAAAAGTAGACGACACGATCACTAATCCATATGTTGTGAGGAGGAGAGGTGGGTGGAGCATAACACAAGACAACTAACGGATTATAAATATGATTTATAATGATATCGTTTCTATTGCATTATTTTTTTAAAAAAATGCTAACACGTTTAGTTTAATATTCTACGAGAACAAAGGTATTAAGTTTAAATCCTGCCAAAGTTCATATTAAAAGAGTATTTTTTTAATTGTTCACGTAATGGACTGTTTCTTTAATTGTTCACGTAATGAACTGCATTAGATCAGATCAAAGATGCGAAGGAGAATATTGATTATTACTTTTTTCTATCACCTCAACATGAAAGTTTCTCTTGGATGTCACCCCGAAATGAAAATCTTAGGTGTTTAAAATTATTAGCATCTCACTAACTCCGAATCGAGAAGATGACTAAAATTATGACTCTATCATTTGAATTCGAAGCTATTAATATTTAAAACGTTTAGAATTATAACTCTACTACGAAGTAAGACAACCAATCTTCGTTACCTCAAGGTGAAAGTTGATAGCATGTATAACGTTAACAATAGTCTCCTCGCTCACCAGTGCGTTTCCATTAATTTAGGCAACGCATGCCAGCATTTTTAACCCAAGGATCCATCACGAAAATGGTAAATAACAAAAGCAAGTTAAGGAGCATATCGGCATGTCTCATGTCTCACTGATCTGGACCCCCAACACATAACGACAAGATTTGACCCATTCAACGGCTCTCATTTTTGTGTTATTAATTTGGCGATGTGCCTCGTCAAGAAGTTTCAGGATCGACCACGTCGTCGTCATGCCGCATGCAAAAATCGATGTCGGTCCTTTATTTTCTGCGCCCCGATCATTGATGATGTGACGACCAAACATGTCCACCATAAGCCATGCATGCATTTGGATCGTACGTTCCACTTTAATTTTGTGGGCTTGTCACCTGGATCGTTCAATTCAATTGATATTAAAAATTATAAAAAATAATCACGAATTAAAGTTTTAATTCATCATGGAATTTAATTAATTTGGTATTACCTGGCCAACATGTCTCATTATAATAAATGAGATTCCAACGAAAATAAGATTGGAACTTCCCAACTGGTTAAGATGAGTGGAAAGCAAAAATAAGTGCGTAAATCTAAGTTAAGATGATTGAAGTCAATCCATCGAAGGTTTACCATATTAGTATTTTCTCGTCCATCTTATTTTGTGGAAAATCTTAATTTTAATTTACACGATCTTGGAACTCATATGATTAATATAATAATTTAAAAATAAAAAATACTCATCATAATAATAAAGTTAATAACATTTAATATATTTTTTATTCATTCTGTATTTTGGTGTAACGTGACTTTAAATAAATAGCACTATAACTTACCAAGATGCAATTTAAAAATCGAACGAGAAAAATTATTTAAGAAATATTTTATTTTCTAAGATATATTCTTTGTTCATAAGTAGTATGTCACGATTAGGATTATTTTTCTGACTCTCTCAACTACAACCATTTGATATATAATTTTAAATTATAAACTAACGAAAAATAAAACGTATCATGATTTAACATTAAACTTTTTCCATAACTCATATTCTTTTAAAATATTAAATTCATCTTTATTTTTTACCCTCATAAAGTACTTTTAAAAAAAATGTAACATAAACAAATAATTAATACGTACTTCTTTAATAAGTATGAAAAATTGTGTTAATCTCATTCTTAGGTTTTGTTGTTTTTTCTTATATGAAAGAAATAAGGGTGAAAATAGGATTTTTAATTGTAAAAACATATTATTGACAGAATTTTGGATAAAATTTAATGGAATGGCCAGACTGATAGATTGATATAAGTTTAGATAATAAAACTTTTAAGCTTACAGTTTAATGATAGATTGATATAAGTTTAGATACTAAAACTTTTAAGTTTACAGTTTGAGCTTATCTTAGAAATATATTAGAGTTCAAAAGGTGTTAAAGGACCCTAATTTAATTAAAAAGTCTCAAATCCTAAAGATCAATAACTTTAGGAGAAAAAGGTTTGTACTTTATTTTGTCGAAAACAAATCGACTTTCACATACTAGTAATTATGATCTTTCTGTTTGTGAAGGAAGGTTAAAAGTGAAAATACTACGTTATACTAAATATTCAAAATTTTCATATCCAAATAAATTATAAGCTGATTGTTATTAATTAATCAAGATGTCTTGTATTTTTACAACAAAAAAGTTCCTCAATTTGTTTACTGTGCTTATTAAAAACAAAACTTTAAGAGGCATATAACTAAACAATCAAATCTAACTGCAAAAAAGATAATCTACTAAGTAAAAAGTTGATCGCAATTTGACAAATATATCCTAAATCTTGAATCAAAGTTTTAATAATTGACACTAGTCAATAGAAGTTAGACTTAGACTCGAATGATTAATCCAACGAGTTTCGAGTAAAATAAATTGAGTTAAAGTTCGAAATTCAAGATACATTTATCAAATTAAGCATAGACGTTCTATGGGGACACAATATCTCAGTCGTATCACGTGCAGAAATTTGGATGCGGCAATGCGACGATGACGTGCTCTCTCATGAAACTTCTCCAGATAATTGTTGGGGTTGTTTTTATAACCAAATAAACAAATAACAACTAAATTATGAGCATGAAAAAATGAGAACCGTTGAGCGACTGAAATCGGATTTTGTAGACATGTGAATGAGCGACGTGCAAATAAATCAAGTACCCTAATAATTGGTGTACTCGATCACCATGCGGGTCCTTGCATGCAGTGATCTGCTTACGTGGTCGATCGTGATCAACGGCAACTTCATAACACATGTTCATAATATCTTTAATTACATTTATCTCATTCTCATGCATGGTTAAAAACTTGAAATTAATCATGATGATCTCGATTAGTTGGCTATAAATAGGATTGCTCTCAACTCTCAAGGCAAGCAAGCGCGTACTGAACCCACAAGAAGTAATTGCCCTTATCTGAAGCTAGACAACAGACACGCAGCCATGGCGAGTGCAGCTCCACCCTCCGTCCTCCTCTTCGGCCTCATAGCCATCTCATTGGGACTTCTCATGCCGCAGTCCTGCATGGGCTTGGATAACATACTCTACACCGGCGACAGCCTCCACGCCGGCGAGTCACTGGTGTACGGAAGCTACGTCTTCACCCTGCAGAGAGACTGCAACCTCGTGCTCTACGACCGCTCTCAGCCAGTTTGGGCCTCCCACACGAACGGCCAAGGCTCGCGCTGCACACTTCGGATGCAGGACGACGGCAACTTGGTCCTGTACAACGACAACAACAACGCCGTGTGGGCGAGCAACACCCAGGGGGGCAAGGGGAACTACGTCTTCGTCCTGCAGCGGGACAGGAACCTTGTGGTCTACGGCCCTGCACTTTGGGCTACTGGCACCAACAATGTGGGAACCCCCGGTGTTATCATTGCCAGCAACGTGACCAAACCTGCAGCTGCTGAACTCATGAACAAGAAGATTGTCATGGTCACTGAACACTAGAGTACCTGTACCTTCGTAGTAGAGAGAGAAAGAAGAAAATAATTAGTGCTGGCTGAGAGAATAATTAAGTGCTCTTACCACTTGCAGAGCACGCAAAGCATGGCTCTAACTTTTGAGTATGGTATCCACTCTTTCATCTCTCTGTTTATGTTGATCTCAATGAACATCTGCATCAACTTTTATGTTGAGCTCTCTAAGTTAATAGGTTTTTTGTTAATTGATCTTACGGTGCTACTTAATTTTTTTTGTCATCATTCAAATTTATAACATGCATGCAATAACTATCATTTTAATAGCAAAAAAAAAAAATGCTTCGACAGTGAACACCAGTCCGATCCAACCTTTTTTTATTCAGTATTAACATTAATAATTAATTTGTACAAATTTCTTCCATTAATAATAGTTCTAATGCTTAATATTCTTAATTCTATTATCATTTTAATTAATTGCTATTAATGTTTTATTCAACTTATCTTAATTTATCCAAATACTTATGATAGTTTGGAGAGTGAATAACTTTATTGTATTGTGTGTACTATTAAAGGAATTTTTTTATTAAAATCTTTTGAGTTATGATATTTCGATCCTTCCGTTATATTTATATGATGTATCAGATAGATTATCAATATTTCTAAAAAAACTATTGAAGTGACTACATATTATATTTTAAGTGCATCAACCGTTGATTAGTAGATCAGACACGCACTCAACATCCCAGAAGAGCAGGAGATTGCTTTCTAATTCCCATCCCCCTCTCCCCCAATCATTTTTTCTCATTTCTTTATATAATTTATTTTTGCCTTGTTGATTCGCATTAATGATTCAGTTAATCAAAATGACAATTCATTTCACTGATTGCCTTCCATTTAAGAAGTTTAAATTAAATGAAACATCATCATATTTTTTAACTATACGTTCAATTAATTAATTTTAGTTTAATTAATCTACAAGGATTGTATCTCCTTCCATCTATCTTTTAATTAACAATTATAGGAGTCATTGCTATTATACTATTATTTTTAATTGGAAGAGTTATGGGCCATGTCCGTGCAAAGCGATTCAACTTTCTATTCTAGATACATATATTTCTTATCTATAAACACATGAAGTTTGATTATTTTTCTATAATTCAATATAGTTTTATCCAAAAAAATTGTAAAACTTTTTTTTGGGTACATAGAGAGGAAATTAAAGACCGAAAATAAAGAAGTACATACATTCGAACTCGTGACCTCTCGAACTCTCAGTGATGGTGTACGCCACTGCGCTATACACTTATTCCAAAATAATTGTAAATTTAAACATAATAATTGCATCCTAATCAACAACCGATATATAACCGATGTTCATTATTTTAATATTTTAAATTTATGCTGTCACACATTTATAGTATTTTTAGTACGGCTGTTAATATTACTATGTATCTATTTTTTTCCCAAAAGTTTTATGTAAGAGAATTTACTAATATGCTTTAATATCACATTTTTTCATTCTAATCTTTCCCTTAGCATACAAGATATTATGATTTATAATGAACTTTATGAGAAAACTTAACATCATATTTCAAGGTTATTTTCATAAACCATCCATAAACTATCATGATTTTTCACATCTAATTTCAAATTACAAACTTATTTTTTTAATCCATAAACTATAAGAAAATTTCCAATTTTCAACTTTTCTATTAAGTTCAATTTTTTTACTTATGAAAAGTCAAAATACCCTTTCTCTCATCTCTTCTAATATTTAAAGTTTTAAAATAAAAAAAGAAAAACATGGGGTTCGACAGCCAGCGACGACGAAGACCTTTCACACCCTTCTCTTGTATTGCCATATCACCCAAGCTGCGCCGACGTGAGAGCCTCTGGCGAAGGCATGGACGATGCGCCTGCCACCGGAGGCAGAGCAGGTGAGGGCGGAAATGTCACAACCCTAGTTGAAATCTTGGTTTAACCCACAAGCCGCGACATAATATGATTGATGAAATTCTTATAGCGGAAACATCATATTATCACGTATAAACATGTGAAAAAAAGTTATCTCTAACATTATTCACAAACCCACTTATAGTTAAACTCATAGTAAGTACACAATCTAATTCAACCTCGTACATTCTAAAATGTTTCTAAAACATTTAGCTTTTATACACCATATAACACATTAAGAGAAGTTACACATCCTCATAAAAAGACATCAATAAACTAAGTCTTCAAAAGTGCTTCTAATCTGATAGGGGATTTTCATGCACGGCCACATGACTGGTCTACTGATCTGAAAAGTGTTAAAACCACATTTTGAGCAAACAATGATTCAATAAGTTGAAAACTCATAACCTATGTGTTATCACCTATTCAATTCAGATAAACTAATTTAGCATTTGAAAAACTTACATAGAAAACAAACTATCATCTTATTACTTATGAAGAAATATCATATTACGAAGGATACTACATCAACTAATCTAAATAGTATCTTTACCATATCATATAACATCTCACAGATTTGTTTCACTTCACATAACATTTCACATATTTGTTTAACTTCATATAACATTTCACATATCATATTATGTATCATGTCATAACATATATCATATTATATCATGTATCACGTCATATCATATATGCACGTATGCATAATGCACATGTCATATTACCAATTGATCAGAGGAACATATCACCTCGTAGGGTTTCATATTATCCCAAATCATGTGGTACATTTCCTGCAAAAGACATATCATCCCTGATGAGAGGTTTCATATTGTCATGTAGGACATCATATCATCTCTGCCGGAAAACATATATTATCCCGTAGGATATCATATTATCCCATAAAAATGGGGTACCTTCCCTGCATAAGACATATCATCCCCGCAGAGGAAATGCAATGCATGATAGATAAGATGCATAATGCATACATTAATCATATCATATCATTTCGAACACACATCATATAGTTGCATTAAAAGTAATCCACTCACTTTTCGATCGTGTAGAACATATAACATGAGCTATAACAATGATGTGTTATTTCTAGTGCACCTTAGTACACTAAGAATTCGTGTGGTGCTAAAAATATCATGCATAATAATTAGTAAACATGTGATATTAATACTATAATAATTTTGCATCATAACGATCTTTACGAAGCCTAATCCTACGAAAATTTACCATTTAAGGTATATTGTATAAGGGCTCTACAAATTTTATCAAGACAACTATATTATTCACCTACCTAGTTTGTTGACAGATTGAGTGGCGTCGGGTGTAAAAGTCATAACTTCTAGAATACTTATGATAATTAAGTAATTATAATTTCCCATGAAACTAGACTCCCTAAGGTTTAACCCATATAAATCTCATAATTTTATTGCTCATATATGATTTTTAGAAAATCTTGAGATTTGCCTATGTTCTCTTCTACTTTTCTATTTTGATAGACTGAGTGATGTTTGCTTTAAAACTCATAACTTTTTCTATACATGATCTATAAAGGTAATTTCACCTGGATTACAAAGAGGACTTTAACATATTTCAGACATATAAATATCATTTATTAAGGATAAGTATTTGAATTACCATAGTATTTACAATTTGGACTACTCATCACAAAAAAAATAGAAAGGATGACTTAGAATAATCGATTTATAACTTTTTGTATACAAATCCAATCAACTAATTTCATATAGAAATTAGACTCAATTAGGGTTCAACCTAAAAAAATTCATAATTTTTTAAGCACTCTAAGCTGCCGAGAACATACTGACAACTTTCGGATAGGGTTTGATGTCCAACAAAGATGAAACTTCATGTTGGAGAACTAGGGTTTGTTCCACACACAAGAACATGAACATAAAGCACTAAGAGATCTTGGAGGCTTAGAATAATATATTTTCATATGAATTTCATAGAGAAAGAGTAGACAACTTACTTAGATGAAACCCAAGCAATAAATCCTTGATTTGTTGTTGAAATCCCTCATTTTTTCTTTTGTTTTTACTTTTTCTCTTGCTGCCCTCTTCAGCTGAGTTTCGTGTGATTATGGTAGGTGGCCAGGTGATAAGAAGACGAGGATTGACACCTTATATACTAAGCAAACCGACTTAAGGTCGGTTGTAGACAAAATCCTCAAAGTAAATGGCTTGTCATTTTTTATTTTAATTTTGTATTATTGATGGAAGGATAATTTTAATTTTTCATAACAAATTTAACGGAAAATTTGACAGAAGTGGACGTAAAAATCAAATTAAAAAAATTATGATAGTTTAAGGACAAAAAATAAATAAATTCACAATTTGAGGTTAAATGTGAAAAAATATGATAGTTTAGGGATAGTTTATGAAAATAATCCTAAATAATATAAATGATAATATGAAATATAACAAAATAAAGTTACTTCATATAATTACAAAATATTGAAACTATTTTTCTCTAAATATGAATTTAACAAAATATTGTTATAGGCATGCTAGTTTTTACATTGAGTTCACTTTTTCATCGTAAGTATATATTATGATTGTTCACCCACTCGCAATAATTGCCATTGATTCTGATATAAAAGAAAAGTGTGAGGCGTCCATCACACAGAGACCGCGCCCCAACCATTCTCCGCAGGATCCGGTCATAATCTTTATACCCTAGTTGGGCCGGTAAACTGCTCAATCATAAACACACACACTACATAATATATAGTAATGTTTGTATCTACTTTTTAATTGTAAAAAAATCGCACCCATTAAAAAAACTTAAATAAAATCATACATAAAAAAGAAAACGATGATGATCGAGGTGTTCACGGGTCGGGTTGGACCCGACTCGACACGACCGGGTCAAGGCCTGACCCATTCCGATCCGGTTCGGGTCGGGTGGTCGGGTCACTCGATAGCCTTTTTTCCTTTTTTTTTTAATTTTTATCTTACTTTTTATATGTATTTTAATATAAAAAATTATTATAAAATATAAAGTATATTTTCTGAATATTTGAGCATTATTTTCATAATTAGAATATTTTATTTTAATATTTTTTCTATTTTAAATCAAGTATAGAACTAAAATTAAGTAAAAAAATAATAAAATAGTCGGACCATCGGGTCGGATCGGGATTTCTCAAACCGTATCCGACCCGAATCACCATTGAGTTGAGTTCGGGCCGGATCAGTCCGACCCAACCACGATCCGATCCGACACTACTCAAACTAGATCGGGTCGGGTCGGATCGTCGGATTCACCGGGTCGCCCGGGTCGACCGACCCGGTGAACACCCCTAATGACCGGTGCCAATAGCAATACCCTAGTTACGTGGCTCCCGAAGCGGCTAATCCATGCATGTAGCATTTGTGTATGGTGACCACGCGGTCGATATTAATTGATTGTAGTTTGCACATGATATGTCAAGCATTATTGTTTATTATCCGATAACTAAGTTGATTGCCACAATAGGAAGTTGTGTTTTGAAATCGACGGATACTAATAACTTGAAATTTGATTTGCAGAATTCTTAATTTGATCAGGATTTATCTATTTACTTCGCCCACTCGAACGTCGAATTGATGCTAATAACCTCACACATCAATGGATCCCTTGACAAGCGATAGCAAAAAAAATTGTTTATCACCTGTGTATACCATGCATCTTGAGCGGTTAAAACTTAAAAATTAAAATTGACCTGCATTTGGCTATAAATTGCTAGGGTCCATCCCCGGAAGGCAAATGCAATTGTGAACTCGCAATATATTAAAGTACTAGTAGCCCGCGCTCAGATTGAGCAATAGAGACAGAGAGAGAGAACGACGCACAACCATGGCACCCTCCCCTCCCACGTCCTCTTCTGCATGATCATGACCACGCACGGCCTTGGTCCTTCTTTTGCCACAGTCCTCCGTGGGTCTAGACAACATACTCTACGCCGGCGACACCCTCTACGCCGGCGACGCACTGGTGTACGGCGACTATGCCTTCTCCATTCAGAGTGACTGCAACCTCGTGCTCTACGACCGCTCGAAGGTGGTATGGGCGTCCCAGACGAAGGGCAAGGGCAACCACTGCAGACTCCGGATGCAGCGAGACGGCAACTTGGTCGTGTACAACGACAAGAACAGCCCCGTTAGGGCTAGCAAAACTGGCAGCGATGGGGTATCAATGGACTTCGTCTGCATCCTACAGCGTGACAGGAACGTCGTGGTCTACGGTCCTGCGCGTTGGGGTGCGGGCAGCAATAAAGCAGGAACCGCCGGCGTCACCATTACTAGTAACGTGACCATCCCTGCGGCCTCTTCCGTCGCAGCGAATTACGCAGCTGCAGGTACTGGTAGTGTGACAGAGAACACGGTTGCAGAAGAACCCAACAATGACGAGAAGATCACCATGGTCGTTCAAGACTAGATAGATCGTCCAAGGATGACGAGAGGGGAGAATGAAAGATTGGAAAATAAATGACGTTAATAATTAGTAACTCTTACGTGGATCTGTCATGCATATATGCATTCAATGCATGCATGGGTAGGTGTGTTGGCCTCTATATATATTTCTTAGTCCCTCTTCAATGGCTCTGTGTATTCAATAAGATTCTACTGATCGATCTCCATCTTAATTCCACGCTCTACAAAAACTCTATCTTCACACGAGAATCATACATGTGAAGTCTGATCTCTCAAGTTTGGTAATAACCGTTTAAACGTTCTTTTCTTTTTACACCAAAAGGAATATATATGTCACGTTAGGTAGCTTGTGAACAATAGCTCGCAACACATACAACACGCACGCTGTACATACACACACACACAGATAATACATACATGCACTGTATATATGTTTGTATGCCCACACACATATATATACGTGCACTATATAATTTATCCTATTTCAATAGAACTTTGTTCTCGTTTTAAATGTTCTGTCATATATATTTTCATGTTCCTTCCATTTTATAGACAATAAAAAAGTTACATGGGCCTATTATAATGTTAGAAAGCAACTAACCGATCGAAAAAACCACGCCGGGAATTACAACAACTTAAAGCATGATGTTATAATACTTAGAGGGGGAACATAAAAATGTGTCCAAAGCCCATGCAAAGGGAGCAGAGTGCCTGCTGGCCTAGTACTACTACAGTACTACTTATTGATGGACACATTGCATGGTGATATATGTTTGGGCCAACAACAACATAAACGAACGATTGGTTTATTGGTAGGTATTTATCACGTTGAATTTCACAAGCGTTTTCTTTCTTTTGGAATGACGTTCCTTCGTAATTCTCTCTTAAAAAAAGGTTTAAATAAGTTTTATGGATGCTAATTTTTTTATGTACGTGAAATAAGAACTTGCAATTGAAGTTGGTATCGTCTGAATGTTAGTAAGTCGAGATGATCGAATTTTCAAAACGACATTAATTATTCTCATTCAAAAGTAGATCAATTAAGATTCGTTAAACTTGTATAAATAAGTTAATCTAACAAAACTGTTAACATCCTATAATGTAATCCACTGTTTTCTTTACTACATCCACGTGATTTCCTTTCTTGTGAAAAATAAAAGCGAAGAGTCATGACATGATTAAAGCGATGGAGTGAAATGTTACTGACCGATAGGTCGAATCGTTTCATTTATATAGCCAGCCAGGAGGTGGAGGAAGGTGGATCATATGTATTATGGCATTGCACGAGTGGTACCAGACAACAAAAGCAATGCATGCATATACGAAGCAAAGAAACAGACACGTCGACATAAATCTCTAATCAATGCAACCTACAAAATGCTTGGTGCGGGTGCATTTACGCTCTTTGTTTTCTTTGTCCAGCTCATCCGACTCCTGTTTTTTTTCGTACGTGTGCCGTCGTTTCTTGCTATATATATATATCTGTGATAGAAAGAAGAGGTCACATGCATTATAAATTATCATTGCTATGTATAGATGATGGATTCACATGGCAACACACACTAGTTTTTTTAAACAAAAAGTCACGTGCTTGAAGAAGTAGTGGGACACAATGTAGATATGGGGATCAATGCCGGGATGCGATTGGATAATGCAATCTTATAAGACGTACGTGGCTCTTTGTGGTCAACATATATTCATGACACTTCTTTAAATATCCGATTGTTGATCTTTGTAAGCGATTTCTTCTATTGCTCTTCGTTTAAGTAAAAACATGAGTTCGAGTTCTTGTAAACTTAAAATATTTTTATTTGGAATCTTATCTATCATTATAAGAACGCCAACCGTAATTTATGGATAATACTCTTTGTAACATTGCACGAATTAGATGATCGGCACCTTTGCGGACACGAAAGGCTGACCACCCCAAGAAAATATCCGATTTGTGGCGATCATTGATGCTTCAAGATATATTGTGAAAAGACATTTGGTGGTGCAAATTTGACATTTACTTCTTCCATTAACTAAAACAAACTTGTCCCTCACTAGCATTTATGAAAAGGTAAAATGTGATTGAAATATAGCTTAAAATGAAGCATCGAAACTGGAAGATGACAATATTGAAATCTTGGATGTTAACTCTAATAGTTTGGCCGAAGTGATCAGATGAGTACGATTATATACTTCCAAATGACAGTAGAAAATATTGAATTTTTCGTAATAAATAATAGAATTTTATAATTTTTCAACAAGCTGGTTCTTTTTGAACTCATATATTTTCTCTCGTTAATTTTATATTATGAAAGTATTAAATCCTATTTAATTATATACGAGTGGCTATATTCACGTCGTACGTTTCACTTTCAGAGCGTATATTTATTAAAGGTTACATTTTGTCGAGGGATAAATTATATATGTAAAAGTCATTCGAAATAAATAAATCATATATCTGCATAATTTATTAGGCAAGGCACCTTAGTCCTTTTTTTTATTCAAAATAATCTTAAATTGTTTCGGACAGTAAAAAGATCTTCTTTTTTTTTGTATCTGTGTGATTGATTTTCTAAGGATTTTCTTTTTGTTTATTCCCTAGCTATATAAGAAGTCTCTTGATAATTTAATTTAAATTAATTAAGGTGGTACGTAAGAAAGTATTGCAAACTTCTAGCTACACATTGGTAGTATGGAAAACTTCTAGCTACATATATGTAATTGTTGGGGAAATTATACAAAAGCACGCAAAATAATTGATGGGGCAATTGGCCACATAAATCACTTGATCATGACAGAGAATCACATCCCCACTACCTTCACATACGCCCTTCACATTAACGTTACCGGAAAGAAGGACTTCGTCGGCTATAAATAGAGTCCTCTGCAAGGAAACTCAACACGGGCACTGATCGAGATAATATACACTATACAGAGAGCCCCCATGGCAACTAAATCCTCCTCCTCTACTTCTCTCATCGTCCTGGTCGCCTTCTTGGGGCTTATCATGCCGCATTGCACGGCCGACGACGTCCTCTTGTCCGGCGACAATCTCTACAGCGGCAGCTCGCTCAATTACGGGGGCTACCGCTTCACCATGCAGCAGGACTGCAACCTCGTGCTCTACGACAACGGCAACCCGGTGTGGGCTTCCGACACCTACAACCGCGGCTACAACTGCCGCCTCGCCATGCAGCGGGACGGCAACTTGGTGATCTACGACGGCAATGGCGGGGCCGTGTGGGCGAGCAACACCGCGCGAGACGACGGGAACTACGTCCTCGTCCTGCAGCGGGACAGGAACGCCGTCATCTACGGCAGCTCCATCTGGGCCACGGGCAGCAACAGATACGGAACCCCCGGCGTCGTCGTCATAACCGGGAACATGACCCAACAAACCACAACCCCGGCCGCTGCTCATGTCGCTGCTAACAACGCAGCTTCTGAGCCCGTTAACCGGAAGATTTCCATGGTCACTGCAAATTAAATTAAACAGATCGATCGATCGATCGATCGGCAAGCATAAAATAACGTGTGTCATTTGAGTTCAGTTTAATAAGTTCGCCAAGTTCCCATGTACGTACACTGTTGCATATACTTGCATGCTGTATGCACGCATCGAGCATGGGTATGCACTGCATTATATCTAATTTTAGTTCCCTCTTCATGTTAATGTTCTCTAGGTTATTTATGCTAGTTAAATAAAAGGGCTTTTGTTGATCAGGGGACGAAACATTCAAATAACTTGATATGTTTGTGAACTCCATGCTCAACTACATATGTTTCTCCGGAGAAATGGGTATCAAAAGTGCAATTTGATTTCGTCATCGTTCCGATTAATCTTTTGATCCCGTTGTCGATATACTGTTACATTGGTCTAATTAGGTGTAAAAGAATAAGGCTAAGTTTTAATTAATGTTATGAGGCGCAAATTAATATCAAGCTAGGTTTCGAAAGACTCATATCGAGGTTGCTATGTTGCCATCTTTAATTTCGTATTTTTTTTATTTAGATCGAACAGTGTACAAGCTTATTAGCAAACGCTAATTAAGTTCGAGGTTTGTGCGAAAATAGAATGATATTTTTTTTGTCAAATTGAGATTTCTATAAATAAAACTTGAAGCTGTTGAATCCCATCTACACAACTTGGCCAAATAATGATACCATGAAAATTTATTGTTTTAATTTTTCTTCGATGATCGGATATATATATATATATATCTTAACAGTGTTGTGAATTTGATATTTTGTTTTATAAAATGGAAATTGTGGTACAGATTTATAAGAGATAAGAACTTCGTCACGATTCCATCATTTATATTTTCGATAAAATATTCATCACAAGAAAAATGGTCACAAATATAACTTATGATCTGGATAATTAATCATTTAAAAGAATCCAACATTAATCCATGGAATTTCGCTAGTCACTAATCCATTAATTAGCTACATAATTTCGACGCGTCACAATAAAATTTCATTTTTCGTCTATCACAACTTGGATTTCCTATAAAAATAAATGTTATTTTTATAAAAGAAACGTGAAAGATATGGCGACACAAATTTCGATCACAATATTATTTGTGATGGCAAATTCTATCACATGGAATCTATCTGAGGTTTGAAATTTTGTGACGGAATAATATGTGACTGATATCATCAACTCTCTAATGAAAGATTCCATAAAAAAAACCTTATTTTCCTTTTAATGAATAGACATAATAGGTTTAAATAGTAGCATTCGGTACTCCCATATTTATCGCCATCTGTACTTGCATATTTATTACCAAGGTATGTAAAATAGTATAGTATGTGAAATATCATACTTATTATCCAGATATAAATTTTTTGTATGCACAAATCCCAGTTAGTGTAATGCACTACGTTTTTTGTACGTCCCTATTATTAGTTTATTACAATATCTAAGTGGGAACCATGACGATATCTACTGTGGTCTCCAGTGTTGCATTGCGACTCTCTCTCTCTCTCTCTCTCTCTGCCTTTCAAATGACATCCGTTAATATCCATGAATTCCTTTTTTAAAATCCATAAATTGGGCGATTTTAAAAACACGACAAGACCAGTTATTTCTTCGTTACTAACCTAGCGATGGTTCGGTGAAACAGACCCATCTCCGCGTCTCACATGTTTCGTTCGTAGCTTTTAAATTCAAATCGTGTCGTCATGCACAGAAACAAAGTCATCATTGGTCCAATACGTAAATCGAATTAACAACATATGAAAAATCAGAAAGATAATTTTATTTCAGCAACAATAATAATAGTAATAATGATTAATAATTTAAAAACAATATCGGAAAATTTTAATTATGTCAAAGACTCATCTAAGTCCACTTATTTTATTACTTTAATGTCGATCGCCACCAACTCCCAAGACAGCGAAGGAAAGAGATATCTCACGAGTTTATTTTTTCCCCTAGTTTTTTTTCCAAGAAATATCTCACGAGTTATTTTTTCTCCTAATTTATTGGCCTTGTTTAGTGCTTACAATATTATGTGGCGTCTCTCCATTATCATTTTTCTGTTATTATTTCATTACTAATAGTGAAATTCTTATAGTGACGAACTTCTTTATCTATGAATATTTTTTTTATTCACATTGATAAAAAAATTTTATTATGTTAAATTTTTGCATTTATCTTCTTTTTTTCGTTATTTTAATTATTCATTAATTCTCTGTGCTATATTCTTAACAGTATTTTTAGTACAACTCATTGCATTAAACATTAAAAGTCTTTAATTAACTGACTGACTCACTAATTTAATATATTTTACAGCAGACAGCAGGTCCATGGTGCCATGTGCCGATGTGCATATGTTGTCTTATGTATAAACTTACATAGGTCATCCACTTATCTTTGTGTTTAAAATAATAAAAGAGGGGAGGTAATCGAGATGGACCTAAAGCTCATGGTCCTTACCGATAATAATACATAATTTTCCAATTCAAATGCGTGCCTTCAGCATGCACAAGCATCCTTATCCGACAAGTACTGAAGTAATGTGCATGACATATCCCAAGCATTATCCATTGGAGCATGCTTCACAGATAATTGGAATATTGTTTAGCCCCACATATATGCTATTTAATGCTGACCACTTAAATTCATTTTTTGTTTTTTGTTTTGTTATGAATTGAATGACAGCAATTTTCGTGATAAGTTAGAACCCATTAAATTTTTTTAATACTAAATTAGCACCAAAATAAATATAAAACCTCTGAATAATATACGAGCCCTCTAACATCCCTTTAACTTCAATTCTTCCACATCTATTATTAACTAAATTAGAAGAAAAGTTGTAACCTTTTTACCAAATTGTCCCAATTTATCGTTCGGGCAGGTTCCATTCAAAAGTCTATTAATTACATTCTCAATTATAAGATTTTTTTATTATTATATAATTTTTAAAATAAATAAAAAAGGGTAAAAATATTATAGAAACTTTCACGTCATGGCTAGGGCAGGAGACAACTCTCTTTTGTCCCGGGGTCTTTGCTTTCAATTCGAAAAATATATAATTTAAAATTATATACAAATAAAAGTTATAGTTTAACGTGTTTATGCTTCTTTTTTTATCTGTTTCTTTTCAGCTTTAGTTTTGAATTATTATTATTAGCGGGAGAGAACCAATTTTAGAGGATCACCAACTTTTCTATGTTTTTTATTATTTATTATTTGTATAATATTTTACTAGAAAATTTTCTGCATTATTTTATTTGTGGCGTGCCATCATTGTACAAGAATGAGAGAGAAATTATTGTGTCAGCAGAAAACAACGAAAATAATAATAACTAAGAACTATATACATATGAAAGCTGCACGATCGATTGAAAATGTTAAAAGACAGCATCACTTGAATATTTAAAATCCAAATATTAGAGTTTTACATAGATTTGAATTGGGTGGTTTTTGGTACAAAAAATTAACATACAAATTTGGGTTGATTTTTTAAAGAAAAGATCATTCTATGTTTTTTAAAATACAAAAAAATGATCTATACGATTTTGAATTATAATATTAAATAGTTTAAAAAACTTTGAAATGAAACTCTAAAATTCAATTTTTTATCTAAATATAACAAGGGAGAAAGAGCGAAATTTTGAAATATTATTTAAAATAAAAGTAATGTTTTTATTATAGATTCGAGAGGAGCTCCATTTTTTTTTTTTTTTGCTAGGGACCCCATTTTAAACTAGTGATTTTATTTATTATAGAAAATAACTTACTTTTTATATTGGGTCCAAAATTTTATCTTTCTCCTGTTTGGATAAGTTCTCGGGGATATAGATTTTTGTGTACCCATATACTTGGCATATTTATTTTTTCATATATATATATATATATATGCACACTAAATTGATTAAAAAAAAGTGCTTATATGCATAGAATATGTCAAGCATATCCATATTTTGCAGGAGCACAAATAATTTGGACACAGGCTCCGGTGCATATGTGCTCATCACTTGATCAATATGAGAATGCAAGGAAGCGCCAACGATTATACTTCATTTTTTTTCTTCTTTTATTTTCATGTGCCATAAGAGGACAGAGAACACCGGCGGCTAATTAGACATGCAGACATCGATCGTACTTCAAGTCATTTACTCCTACCTAATTATTAATTAATTAATTAATTATATGTCTCATTGGTTAATTAATTAATTTATGAAAAAACATCATGGTGCTCCTATAAATAGAGAAGCTCATCCCGTTCAGTGGTGTACACTTGACCTGCAACTCGTAGTCGAGAGTAGAGACCTATTAGATTGCCCTCCAGTCTCCAGGCCAGAGCCATGGCAACATCTCCATGCCTCCTCATCTTTCTAGCCATTCTTGTCATGCCATATTTCGCCGTGGCGGACAACCTTATGTACTCCGGCAACACCATCTACGCCGGCCAATCTCTGGTGGAGGGGAACTACGTCTTCACCATCCAGAACGACTGCAACCTCGTGCTCTACGACACCGGGAGGGCGGTGTGGGCGTCCGGCACGAACGGCCGCGGCACCAACTGCCGGCTCTCGATGCAGAAGGACGCCAACTTGGTGGTGTACACCGGCAGCGGCGCCGCCGTCTGGGCCAGCAACACCGCGCGCGGCCAGGGCAACTACGTCCTCATCATGCAGCGAGACAGGAACGTGGTGATCTACGGCGGCGCCATTTGGGCCACGGGCACCAACCATTTCGGAACCCCCGGCGTCATCATAACTGAGAACGTGACTCAGCCGGCAGCCTCTGCTATTGCTGGCACTGTCGACGTTGTTGTCAACGCGGCATCAGAACCCATCAACCGGAAGATCGCCATGGTCACTGAGAACTAGAACAGTGGACTAGAGAACCTTGGAACAGTGAGAATAAGTGCAGCTCCCAGGTGTGCCGGACGTGGAGCATGCATGAATGACTGTGCATGTATTGGCCTATTTCTTATGTATATTTGTTTCTTCCTCACGTTGCTCCCAATAATACTATGAGGCATGGGCTCATGTTGTTGGAACCCTAATTTCTTATCATCTCCGGAACAATCTTTTGCTAATATTTCGAAATAATAAAAAAACTAAAAAAATCTGGACATATATAAAATGAAGGAGACAAATGATGAATTATATATGAAACTTAATCGTAACCATCAGATTTTAAAACTACGATCATAGTAGCATATATGTGCATCGTATATATAAATGATGCAATTACTTATATGAATAATTTTAATAATAGATTACAATAATATATTTTATTTATTACAATAATCGTAAACATTTGTTCATTTTATTTATGAATCGATCTTATCTCAACTAATGTTGAGTTATATTTTAACTATTAATGTTATAATCATAATAATCCATGTTTGTGGAGTAAAAGAAATTATTTCATACAATTCATGATCCCGAATAAAATAAAGATGAAAGATTGCATAGAACATATGAAACCTAGATTATGATTATTCGATGTGTCGTAGATCCTTCACGAATTGCATGTCTGTTAAATACGTGGATTCTTAATAATAAACAAGTTTTACCATCCTCGAGTGCTTCGTGCTCATAATAATTGAACGCGTTTAATATTTTATTGCTCTTGTCGTAGATCGAGAGAGTGGGTAAATGGTTGACAGCTTGACTTGTATCAAATAAAAAATAAATTGGAAGGAATATATATATTATATGAATTATTTTCAATTAAAGAATAAAGTAATTAAAATTGTTTAAATTTTTAATCCCATTCTAATTTAACCCATCCATGCGAAACGCATGAATTATTATTTGGTACAACTATTTTTTAATACGATTTGGGCAGTTTGATTTGTTATGATATCCTAAACATTAATAATGTATTAGGGCTTATCTTTAACAATTACACTATTATATATGCAACACATCAATTTAGTGTACTTAGTTATTTAAACATTTTAATATTTGTAATTGAAGGTCGGTCGGCGTATCGTGTCGTTTGTCGTGGCTTTTATTTTCTTCACCGTGTTTTCCAGGACTTAATTGATCAATTAATAGGAACACGACAGAAAACAAGATTAAGATATTTTTCGAATATCTTACCACTAGTTTTTAAAAAGTTATGTTACTACACTCATTGTAATGGTTAATATATATATATATATATATATATATATATATATATATATATCATCGAGTAATAAGAAAGTTAATAATTATAGGGCAATTGTGTTTACTTCATTTTGTTATTATAAAGAGGATAGCGAATCTTATACATAGGTATGATTTTGAGTTCGATTTTCCAACTATAAAAATTCATCTAATGTTCGAGATGATATCAAATTAATCAAGTTCAAGCGGCGAGTCCCTAACTAATACACATCACTAGTTAAGGGGGTAAATTACACGATTAATTCATTAACTTTGAGTCAATTTCAAATCGGTCCTTCAACTTAAATTTGTAATTAGAACGTCTTTCATATTTAATTTTCTTGCACGATTAGTATCATTGACCAATGATAGTGGATTTCTCGGTTGCTTTGCGTACGTGACCGTCACGTAAGTCATTTCTCTTACATTCACATCATTCAAATCATCTACGTCATTTAACGTACAAAACTGGATAAATTACACGGATCGTCCCTCAATTTTAAGTCGATTTTTAAACGGTGCTCCAATTTTAATTTATAATTAGAACATCCCCAACTTTAATTTTATTACACAATTCATCTACTTGACCGATAATAGGCAGTCTTCCGATTACCTTACTGACGTATCGTAATAAAATATAATAAAAAATTAACTTATTGATATGGCACAATAAAATATATTATAATAATAAAAAATAAAAAACAATAGGAATGTCGACGAGCCTGAGGGGGCTAGCGCCCCCCTCTTCTAGCTCACCGGTGCACGAGCTGGCAGAGGAGGGTGTCAGCCCCCTTTTGCTTGTCGCCACAAGGAAGAAAAGCCCCCCCCCCCCCCCCAACCCCCCCTTCGCGAGCTCGTCGACACTTTATCATTTTTTTTATTATTTTTATTATATCATGTCAACAAGTTAATTTTTTATTATATTTTATTACGCCACATTAGCAAGGTAATCAAGAAGCTACCTATTACCGGTCAAGTGGACGAATCGTGCAATAAAATTAAAGTTGGACGACGCTCTAGTTACAAATTAAAATTGGTGACTCTTCAGAAATAGACTCAAAGTTGGGGGATGATCCGTGTAATTTATCCGATTTAGTACGTTAAATAACGTGGATGACTTAAATGACGTGAATATAAGAGAAACGACTCACGTGACGGCCACGTACGCAAGGCAACCAAAAATTTACTATCACCGGTTAAGGGGACTAATCGTGCAAAAAAATTAAATATGAAGAACATTCTAGTTACAAACTGAAGTTAGTGGACTGATTTAAAATTGACTCAAAGTTGAAGAATTAATCGTGCAATTTACCTTCAATTAAGGCACTCCACGAGTGAGTTGGACGTGACTTACCATTTGAATTAATGCGTTGCATGACTTGAATCAAACAAAAATAATAGATAAATTGAAAACAGTAGACCATATCAAATTCGATGGATTATTGTCTAATTAAAGAACAAAGTCATTAAAAAGAGTGATCTTTCATTTATATTTTTAATCCCATCTCGTATATAATTTATTTCGATTCATCGCATGAATTATTATTTAGTGCTAATATATTTAACATGGTTTGGCGAGTTTGATGGGACTGATTTTGGGATATATTCAAATAGTTAAAACAAAAATTTGGTTACCCCTAATGAAATCGATTACTTAAGAATGGATCGGTAGGACCATGAATTATGAATAGATATCCCTATGCAATAATTTTTTTATCCAAGTTCTCAGCGTATGGAAAGCGGTGACGATGATTTAATTCACGCGATATTAAAGATCACATTGTCCACATATTGAAAGTTGACTCTGTAACGTCCTCAAAATTGCTCTTCCTGTCATGTAGACAGTCAGGTTGATTCCAGGAGCGTTACACTACCTACTACACTATTGACCATGACCATTCAATAAAATGGCATACGTGACATTAATATAATAAGCAAATGTAATCAAAATCTTTATTGCGGAAGTTCAAGCGTTGGAATGCCAAGAGACATTGATAGTTAATGTAATCGATAACCAAAATGGAGAAAAGTAACAAGTTCAACTGAAATAAAGAGTCGATATGCGGAAGATCATGATGTTTCTCAATAGAAGAGAACATGCTGATACGTGATGCAAATTTAAAAGACTTGTAGCAATAGAGTATGTCATGTGTAGCGTCCTCCAAGTTCTGTGCCCTCCATCCTCGTCAGTAAGCATTCTCACCTGTAAAATCCCAATGCAGGGAAATCGAATAACCGTGAGCAAAAAGCCCAGTACAATAGCAATATAGACGGTGAAATAAGGATCAATGATAATCATAACAATAATATATCAGTGATGAGCAATACTATACTTTGACTTCTATACATTGACTATAATGGGTCAATACTTCATGCTTTAACAATATCAATATTTGTGCTTTGTTCTTTGCTATGACCATACTTTGTCTTTACTCTACATTATATTTACTATATCATGTTCCATATTTTACTGTACCATGTTCTATGCCATGCAATACTTTACTTTGCATTTACATTGTTGTGAGTTGCACTACATCCTTTACATTACTATGATATCCTTAAGATTAGTTGTCCTATGCGAGCTTGACTTTATTAAATTGGAATGTCAGAGGTGTATCTATGAATCTGTAAAGCCAGTAAGCCCATAAAGGAAAAGGGGTGTGACAACGCACCACCAATTCGGAATGTAGGTGGGAGATGACCTACACCCAGGAACAGTGGTCATTTAAGAACCTGTGGGTTCACTGTCTCCTCAGTTAGCTACCTGTCTCTCTGGCTCAATACTATGTTCTTTGGGGGAAGGAGTGTGACTAATGCATCACCCTTCTTCGAGACACAAGTGGGAGAGAACCTGAAGTCTCAGGAACAGTGGTCATTAAAAACCAGTAGCTTTGCTGTCTTCTCAGCTAACTACTTGTCCCTCTCTATACCATACTGTAATATTTATTCCGTACAATGGGGCGGCACATAACGATCTCGTATCTTTATCTTTGCTTATCATGTAGTCTATGAATCAGGACCCAAATGGGTGTTAGTGTTTGTACAATAGGACTCAGCCAGTATAGATGAACTGGTTAGAGTCTCCGATTAGGATTTATGAGTTGGACTCCAATCGGCCAGAGTTCGACTCGAATTATGTCAATACTTATACATCAGAATCAATTTATCATCTCTCTACGGATCCGTCTTGGTTGAACCGGTCAGGTCGAACCGATAGTTTGGATTGAACCGGCCGGTCTGAACCGACTGGATTAACTGGACCGGTCGATCGTCCTCTTGGATCGGTCGACCTTCTTCGTTGTCTGTCGGATCGGTCGACCACGCACGTGGGCCAGTCGATCGATTACTTTACTGGATCGGTCGACCGTTCTGATGATCGATCGATCGATCGCAAGATCACAAGGACGCGCACTGCGCGTATAATCGATCGACCGCTCGGAAGATCGGTCGACCGGTCACGAGGTTGGGTCTGTCCGATGATAGGTAGATCGATCGACCATCATGGTGCAGCCGGTCGACCGAGCAACAGGAATTCAGGCGAATTCCTCGCAAGGATCGATCGATCGTTTCCTAAAATCGATCGACCGGTCCCTGCGATAAAACAGAGCCGCCGGACTTCGTCCTCGATTCCGACGGTCTTTCGACCATCAAATCAACACGACATGAATACAAAAAATGTGAATAACTATCTCAGGATCATGATGGACTATTCCTATGCATTAAACAATCCATATTTCTTCGTCTAGGGATTTAAAACGCCAAGGTACATTTTCCGAATAATTTGAGTTCGCCGGTGTTTTCTCACGCCGTCCATCGTGTCGCCGGTCGATCTCGGCCGATGGGAAGGTTCACTGAGTCTTCATGGACGCGTCGAGAAGGATCGGCCGCGTGTCAGAGGATCGTCGTTCTGCTGGTTGCCGTGTTCTGCTTCGCTATTCGTACGTCGATCATCGGAGAGACGAAGGAGAAAAGGGACGGAGTGGTGCGGCGGCGACGGTCGACGATCGGCAGGTGTGTCGAAGGGGTGCGGGGGTGCCCCTTCTCACCCCTTTATAGTCCCGGCCGACCCTTGGTCGGCCGGATATGGAAACGGGCGCGATCAGGGGAGACGATTACTCCCCTGGTCGACCGTTTCATACCGTTGGTCTTCCTTTTTTATTTTGAATTTGATTTAAATTCCTCATTAATGACAATAATTTCCAATTAATTTTGAATTGATTTTCTTATGTTAATTGCAGACGTTATAGACTTACCATCGAACATAATTAATCTGAATAAATGATTTCGAATCACGTACCTAATATCTAATAATAATATATGAGATTCTCAGTAAAAAATTTTAAATTCACAATACTTGAATTCAAAAAGAGGAATCGTCGCATGGTCGTGTGCAATCAATCTTTACTGCCCCATTACGAGATCTATTCAAATTTTCATAGATTTGTAAAATGGTCAGTACATGTTGACAACGCAGGGCCACATCGTACGGTAACTTTATCCATTTATCAAATCGAGGGATTTCCGATAAGATCGCCAAAGAGACATTTGTCGTCTTCTTTTGTCTCGAATATTTAGTTCCTTCCACGAATCATAACAAACAGACATTTTTTTCCTCGCTCGAGACCCATCCGCTTATTAATCTCGTATATATTCGGACAAGAGCGAACAAAAGTTGATTAAACTAGTGAAACTGAGAATGAAACATCCAAAAATTATTAAACAATTTTTCGTTCATATATTTGTTATGATCCCTTGTGCATTAATAAATGAGCTTTTCTCATTCATGTAGTAGTAGTGCCTACGGTTTTAGTTTGTTTGCGGTTTAACGAACGAATGCATGAATTGAGTACTATATTTGCATAATGGTTTTAACACAATGAACTGAATGCTATCTTTTATTTCAACGCGGTCAAAGTTTAGAACAAAAGCAAGCCAATTTCTCTTCGATCTACAAAAGACGAAACTACAAAGGACATGTATCACTGGAAGTTTTTACATGAATATTGATAAAAGAAGGTTCTATGAATATTGATAAAAGATCGGAGAAGATGAGAACTGATGCTCACCTATAAAATATCTTCTATCTTCTCCAACCATTTATACCTCTTATAGTTCGAATACGATGGTCATATCAGTATTAAACTGCACAAGGAATATGACCTCCGCTTGCATTAAACACCAAAAACGTTATCTTAAAGATCAAATGAAGTTTATAAATACAGGATGGGAGCAACATAAGACGAGTATCAGAAGCAAGGAAAGTGATGGGGATGAAGAAGGCGGCAAGACTGAAACAGGGCCAAGGAAGAGGGGGGCAGCAATGGTGGTGGGAGTGGGGTGGGGTCTGGGTGGGTGGGTCGATGACAGCAGGCGGAGTCGATGACCGTGTCCGGCGAAGAGAAGGAAGCAGACACCGCTTTGTTTCCTCCAACGAAAATTGTTTTAAATTCTCGTCCAGTTGAAAATTATCAAGTGCAAAATAAATTTGGGCCCTTGATGTCTAATCGACGATCAAGAGGGCCATGCTCTCGGTACACCGGGCCAATTGAGTAAAATCAGATTTTTATTAAAATAATATTGTTCTTATTCCTTCAAAAAAGTTACAAATAAAAGTATACAAGGTAAAAAATAATGAAATAAACATATATTAAACATTTTGAATCAATAAAAAATTAATAAATTATTTTAACATTTTAAGAATATATTATATATAATTAGTTAATTTTATATTTTATTATTTAATAATTTCATGAATAATTTCCTTTTTTTTAGATTTCCATTACTATTATATTTCCCTATTTTATTTTTCAAATTCAAATTTTCTTTTCATATTATTTGATTCCTTGGATAAATTCCTCCTATAAAATTTTCTATATTATTATGTTTCTATTTTCATATTTTTAATGTATATTATTGATAATAATTTAAAATTTGTCATCTTCTTATTTATGTTCATGATAATTTTTTCTTTTATTCAAATTTATCTTTATTACTACTTTTTTAATTTTCTTTCAAATTCAAATTACTTTACTTGTTATTTAGTCCATTGATTCTGAACAATCAAATCATTTATTTTACTCTCTTTTTTATTATTATAGCGCTTCTAGCTTCTCTGTTATTATACACTTTTCTTTTCTTTTTTCCATATATGGACCATTTTTTATTATTTTAAAAATTTGGATTGAACTAGTTTTTCGGTTCAATTCAATTTTGATCGAATTAACCTAGTTTAATTTGATTTTTTATAAAAATAAGTTTTACTTACTAATCGAATTGGACTGGTTCATAATTGAATCGGTCGACCGGTCTGATTTTAAAAATACTGCCATACACCATAGATGATGTGATGGACAGTCCGGATGTGGTCTTCTAGTAAGTATGGATATTAAACCCTTTTTATAGTTTAGGAAATAAAATGAAAACATATATATCTTTGTATTTGTTTTGTCAAGAATGCGGTTGCTTTTGTTATTTGTCGTTATCCGCTGTCGACCACTAATTGTTCTGATTTGTCCATTTTTTTTCTTTCTGGCGAATCAACGTAGAGGGAAAAAATAGAATATATATATATATATATATATATATATATATATATATATATATATAACTGATGCATTGGGCAGTCTATATGACATTATCTTTTTTCTAAGTGATTATCTTTTTTCTCTATTTTGTTTTTTGTTTGTTTTGTAACATCAATCTCACCATCAATTTCTTCTCTATTAGGTGTAACTCTCGTTTAACTCATCATATGAGTTTATACGTTGTGTGTAACTTCCAAGTTCCACCGCTCCATTTATTTTATCTTTCTGAAACTCCCATCTGACCCACATCCGTTTCTTTTTAATTTTCACACAATTGGACATTGAAGAAGTTATTCCAACTGAAACAATAATTGCATGATGTAATTTTCCATTGAAGAGTCTCTCGCGAGAAAGATAGAAAGAAGAGAGAGAGCATACATGAAGAGCTCGCGGAAGGAGGCCCGCTGTCGTCGCCCCAACCGAATTAGTAGAACTTCTATGACCTTTTCCTTCTATTTGCGCTTCATGCAATCGGCCTGCTTCGCACCAGGTGCCACCGTCGCCCACATATAGCCTCATGCATATCTACTTGCGAAGACGTAGAGAGTGCTGGGAATCTTCTAACGGTAAGATCCCATATCATCACCGTCGTGATCGAGTCTAGAGTGTTGGCTCTAGATCTTGCATGGTCCCACACTCAATTTGGCCTCCCTCATCTCTGGATGAGTGGATTATGTTCCAGCATCCTCATGGATTGCTACATATCCTACGACTCCGTGCATGGAAAAGGAAACTATAGCTAAAGGTAGGCTGTAGGTAGTTGATATTTGCTTCTATGATCGATATATGCATTACTTATATTTGTATACCTTTTGTTCAATCAATCGGTACCTGTAGAAATTGACTTTCATATATGGAAATAACAAAGGAAAGAAGGAATCAAAACATGGAGGAATTCCAAAAAGGAAACGAATTCGAATTCAAAAAAAAAGGAGAAAGAAAGAAAAGGAAACGAAGAACGTGGAAATCGGGGGAGAGATTTCCTCCCCCGATTCGTCCCCGATTCCTCTTCCGATTGCTCCTCGAATCAAACCGGCATGAAGCTATAAAAGGAGCACGAGGAGAAGCGCTCGTGTCACGGGGCGTTTCTCGTGACACGAAGCGTGAAGCCTCGCGGCACCAGTGCCGCTCAACTTATAGCCCTCGGCCGCTCAGCGCCGAAAACATGGAACACATGCAGCCGCCCCGCACTGCGTAATATTGCGGAGTACCAAGTTATCCGCCCTTAGGGCATTTATCTTGTAAGGCCGTCCTTATGAATGGCCAAGTAGGTGACGTTCCCGTAGGGTACGTCTTTTGCATCTTCAATATGTAACAAGACTCCTATACCTACGGTACACTGGGAGGAGTTCACTAGTGCCTTCCGAGGCCCAATTGTATGTTATGTTTCATCATATTTAATACAAGCAAGCTTTCCTTTAATTCTAGTGTCATGGCCTTGAGCGTGGGGTGGCAACCCACATCGGTGTCCCTTCGTGGCGTCCCGTGGTCCCTTCGTCGCCCCTTCGGACTTTAAGCGCCCAAGCGCCAACATTAGTGCCGCAACGCGCTAATGCCACGGTCTCGTGACGAGTAGTCCAACACTCTAGTCATGTCCGTGTTTGAATGCCTATAAGAGCGACTCTCGGCAAAGTCGTCTCGACCATAAAACTTCCGTTGCAAACTCAAAACAGGCTTGGCTAGGTGCCTATCCGCCTAGTCGCCGCACGTGGTCTAGTGTCCGAGAATGACCCCGTGACAAGTGGTATCAGAGCAGTTCTTCCTGCTCGGATTACCCAGCGACGATGACTCGCTTGTGTCGTCGCAACGTGCCCTGGCGTAGGAAATGTGCTTCCGCTCAAATACTCCATCACGCCCAGGCGCACTGGTACCATGGTCTTTGATCATGGACGCCAACGAGGAATGCATGGCAAGCTTCCTCGCCGCACGCCCAGTCGTGCCCCGCAGCATGTTCCTCATACACCCGTGTCGTGTCAAGGAACGTCCGTCATGCATCATGATGGCGGATTGATCGCCCCGCCTAACCGGGACGGTCATGCGTCGCTCACTCGAGCAGATCAACCACCCCAGGTATACAGTCGGGAATCCTGAAGTGTCGCGCTGCGTCAAAGAGTGGCCATATGCTCGGCATGATGGTCTTGCGTTGCTCATATCAGGAGATCGCTTACACGAGCGTCGTGTAACTCGGAGGATCCGTGTCATATTCAGGGACTGTCGGTCATGCACTATCATGACGACCTGGCGCTGCTCGGTATTTCGTGACGTCGCATCGCATGCCCAGTCATGCAACGTGAAGTGCACAACCGCTTCACGGGAGAAGTTGGCTTAAAGACAAATATCAAGGTTCACGGTCCCTTTTCGGCCAAAGAATATCATCCCTTCGGTCAAGGAACATCAATCACAAGCATCTTGTCGTGCCGCAGCATCGCCTGCCACGCCACGATGACTTTCAGGAATGGAGCAAAGCGTTGATTACTTGCAAACACTCGTGGACGAGCTGTCAGCCTTGCTTGCCTCGTCAAGTGTCGCCCCGCAAGCGACGCGATGCCATCCATCAAGGAGTGGGACGAACTTGATACATGCCAACGCAAATCGACGCCTCAACTCAGCGACCAATTTGGCAAATGGTCTGAGCGTCGAGCATCGGCGAACCTTGGCATGCTGCTGTCAAGCGTTCTGCCGCCAACCGAAGGAAGGAGTGCCCTTTCCTTTCGGACATCGCCTCGAGTAATCGAAGCGGCCTCCACGGATCACAATGCGAAAGTTTGGAAGGACACATTGGCGATGTCGTCCCTTCGAATGGAGATGGAGGTAATGTTGGGAGCTCATGCCACGAGTTCACCAACCGCAGTCCGCTTATCTAAGCGGAGCGTCTTCACAAGCACCCGCCCAGATTAGTGAAGGCTCGGAACGGCTACTCTTTCGCAAGGGTCAAGCCGCTCAGTGGACGAGTATGTCAAAGGTGTATGATCTAGGATGACAAGCACAATGACTTTACTTTGTCCAAGGTGCGGACGGACGAGCATCTAAGGTGCATCCTCTTCGTGAACGAGCACAACGATCTCGCCCCGTCTATACCCCAAAGGGATTGTCAAAGCTTCAAAGGAGGTCCCAGGACCGGAAGAAGGCATATCCCAAGAATCCTGCAAGAGGTGGCAAACTCAGGATGGCGTTGACATCGCGATAATGTAGAATATGGCAAACATGCATCCCAGACATGGGACGGAAGAATTGGCAGTTCATCAATTATGCAGACCCTGACAAGTTGGGACTGAAGGTCAAGATCCCATTGTTCAGCAGCGGCCAGATGGGCATGTTGAAGGAGGAAGTGAAAGGAATCACCGAGCTCCGCCTACAGTGTTCCCAGGAGGATGAAGACCCAGTGTTGGTGCTCTTCAAGCAGAGGGGTTAGAAGCTTTGGACTAGGAAGGAGTTGGAACGACCGGATCGTCCAACTTCCGTTCACTAGTCGACGCTGCCAAGTCAATCGGAACAAGTGCCATACCACCAAAGCCCTTGGGCAAGGGCAATGGTGGGGGAGAGAAGCTCAAGTCGCAAGGAGGAAGCTACTTATGCCGAAGATATAGATCGCCCATCGAAGCAGGAGAAGCGGATCGAACCACAGGCACATGTGGGGAGACCCTCATCGTCGCTCACTATAGCGACTGAGAGTGGACAAGGTGCAGAATGTTATACCAAAGAACCTTGCTCCACCTCAAACCGTCGAGATATCTATTGTCCACCAAGGGGAAGGTGGAGATGTTCTCAAGGCTCGGCGGACGAAGGACTCAACGTTGCAGCCATCTGCAACTTGGGGACAGCGAGTTGAACCACAAGGAAACGTGGGGAGACTCTCGTCGCCCACTATGGCGACTTGGATGGACAAGGCATGGATTGTCATATCAAAGAACCTTGTCCCGCCTCAAGACTGCCGAAACATCATGTGGTCACCAAGGAGGAGGTGGTCCTGCGCTTTTAGTTCGGCAGAGATATGGAAGACTCTACGTTGCAATCATTTGCAACATAGAGACATTGAGTCAAGCCCACAAAGAGACCGGAAGCGTCCCAAAAGTTCCATGGGAAGACTCTTGTCGCTCATCATAGCGACCCCAGGCACCCAAAGCAGACAAGCTACAAGCATCGACATCGGAGAGCTTGTGCTGTTTCAAGCCGTCGAAATTCAAGAATGATCATCGAGGGTGAGATGGTCCCGCACTTCGCATTCGACGGAAGGAAGACCTTATGCTGCGGCCATCCGCAACATGAAGGCATCGAGTCAAGTCATGCAGGTCGAATGGCGAGACTCTTCATCGTGTTCTACACGACCCTGAGACAACTCTTCTCCGCGCTATTCCTGAAGGCATACAAGAGTTGTTTCACCCCCAAAGAAGCCAAACCACACAAGTTGACGCTGCGTAAGTCGAAGAGAAGTGAAGCCAACAGAGACTTGATGGACGGATAGTTGCTTGATGAAGTCAGACCGCACATGGCGGACTCCACTGGCGCTGCACAAGTGATGACCCCGGATTGGACGAAGGATCAGCGAGCGAAGCAGGCCTGAGGGAGGAGTCCTCAGCGAGACCCCAAGGAGCGGGCATTCCTGGCGTTGCGTGATGCTGGTGAAGTTGAAGTCAAGGCAAAGAAGGCAGAATTGAGCGAGACAAGCGAAGTCAAGACTCAAGACGAAGGCCCCGAGGAAGCCCGGACAACGGCGTCGGGGGCGTCGCCGACTTTGGTGGGGGAGAATGTCACGGGGCGTTTCCCGTGACACGAAGCGTGAAGCCTCGCGGCACCAGTGCCGCTCAACTTATAGCCCTCGGCCGCTCAGCGCCGAAAACATGGAACACATGCAGCCGCCCCGCACTGCGTAATATTGCGGAGTACCAAGTTATCCGCCCTTAGGGCATTTATCTTGTAAGGCCGTCCTTATGAATGGCCAAGTAGGTGACGTTCCCGTAGGGTACGTCTTTTGCATCTTCAATATGTAACAAGACTCCTATACCTACGGTACACTGGGAGGAGTTCACTAGTGCCTTCTGAGGCCCAATTGTATGTTATGTTTCATCATATTTAATACAAGCAAGCTTTCCTTTAATTCTAGTGTCATGGCCTTGAGCGTGGGGTGGCAACCCACATCGGTGTCCCTTCGTGGCGTCCCGTGGTCCCTTCGTCGCCCCTTCGGACTTTAAGCGCCCAAGCGCCAACATTAGTGCCGCAACGCGCTAATGCCACGGTCTCGTGACGAGTAGTCCAACACTCTAGTCATGTCCGTGTTTGAATGCCTATAAGAGCGACTCTCGGCAAAGTCGTCTCGACCATAAAACTTCCGTTGCAAACTCAAAACAGGCTTGGCTAGGTGCCTATCCGCCTAGTCGCCGCACGTGGTCTAGTGTCCGAGAATGACCCCGTGACACTCGCGCCCCTTGGATCCTCTCCCGATCGGTCGTCGCCCTATCCCTTGTTTCTTCTCCTTCTTTCTCTCCGACGAACGGCGCACAAGCGGCGCGCACAGAGCAGGGGGTGATCCGACAGACGTTCAGCACGTAGCAGCACTCCCTCAACGCGCTCGGAGGTCGATGGTACCCTCCTCGCTGGCCAGGACTGATCGACACCGGAGAAGACGACCGAGGATATCGCCAACGAACCAAAAGAGAACGAAAGTTATCTTAGATGTCTAATCTCCGTAGGCTATGAATCGTTAATCATATGATGTCTGTGATGACTTCATATTTATTTAAAGATCATAAGCTACAACTTTTGTATTATGATCGTCGTAATTTGACGGCCGAAGGTTGGCCGAAAAAGAGAAAGAAGACGGGCGCAATTTTCACGCCATGTTCTAGTGCGATGGCACGATCGTGCCAGTTATGTGGCACGGGCGTGCCAATCATGCAGACGACAATTATCACGAAATGATCATGCATGGTGAACGGCACTGTCAGGGGACGGTCGACCGATTTAAAAGAGTATGGCACGATCGTGACAAAAGGGGTTCCGGACTGATATCAATGCACGAGCGTTGAATCGGCCCGAGTCGAACCTCGACTCGGCTCGACTCATGCACATGGACCCTCGATAGAAAACTCAACTCGAGTTTTTCTTACCCGGCCCGAGTTTTGTTATATATACTTAACTACCTTTTTATTGTGGCCCAAACTTTCATAGTTGGGCCCCATCATTCGACAGGCCCACTCAAGGCCATGTCTAATGATGTGAAGACTCTAATGAGTCATTCCCACCTTATGAGATAGGTTGGGATCCGGTATGAGGAACCAAACAATGTAACAAAATTGTAATACCTCAGAGAAAAGGAATTGACTCTAACCTTCTCTGATCCATGATTTCCAAACTCCATGAAGGGTAAACAAGCTAAGTAAAGAAAAAAAATGAAACCATGAGATTGCTACGCGCCGTTAAAAGTAAAGATTAAAGAAGGTCAACATATAGGTATTAATAATCCCACCGCGGCAATGTCATGAGATGGATATTGATAGCCCCACTGTAATGGTATCACAGAGTTAGAGAAGGGGCAGGTAGCTGAGCTGAGGAGACAGTGAACACTCTTAAAGACCACTGCTCCGGGGGTACAGGTTCTTTCCTACCTATACTCCGAAAAGAGTTATGCATTGACATCTCTCCTTCTCCAAAGAGGGTGTTATATTGATTATATGGTTATAGCGCTAAAGTGACAGGTAGCTTAGCTGAGGAGCAGTGAACTTATGGGTCTTAAATGACCACTGTTCCTGGGGTACAGGTTCTCTCCCACCTGTATTTCAAAAAGGGTATGCAATAGAATTACACCTTTCCCAAACTGAGCACTTCATATAGAGACACATCTGACATCCCAACATAATAAAATCGAACTCGTATAAGACAACGAACTTTAAGAACTATATAGTAATGTAAAAGATATAGTACGGCTCATGTTAAAGTAAAAGTATGACATGATAAAGTACAATAAAGCATGATAAAGTAAAGTACAGTGAAATATAGTAAAGCAAAGTATCGTACAGTATGATAAAAGTAAAGTATAATAAAACATGGCAAGACAAAGTATAATAAAGCATGATAATGTATAGTAAAGAATGGTAAAGTAAAGTATAGTAAAACATGACAAAGTAAAGTATAGTAAAACACGACATAGTAAAGTATAGAACACGATATAGTAAAGCCAAAGTATACTTACAAAAAGGAACATAGCATGGACATGATAAAGAACAAAGTATAGACATGATGAAGAATAATTCATTGCCTTTGCATAACTTAAGAAAAGAAGAGATTACCTATTCACAGTAAAGCATGTTATCTTGTTGCTTATTCATTATTGATTTAAGCATGATTTGATTATCAATTTATAGTTTATGATTCTATTGTATTTGGTGTTTTCGCTCATGGGTATTCGATGTCCTTGCATTTAGAATTTTACAGGTGAAAATTTTGCCTAGAAAATGAGTGATGGAGGACGCAGAGCTTGAGGATAGTTGCACATGACTCATTGAAATTTATAGTGTCTAGCCTTTTTAATTGTATTATTTGAATAATTCATCTCTGCATCCGATGGATATTATGATCTTTCATTTTGAAATTGAACATGTGGTCATTTGTTTAGAGCTGTGGGATATTATTGTCATTTTCTTCCTCCATATGATCTTCATTTGATGTTGGTGACTTTTAATATTTTGACGCTTCCACATTTACAATAAAGTTCTTAGTTATTTTATTATTATATTTATTACCACATATTACATTTATTGAATGGTCAAGATCATAATATGGTCAATAGTATAGCAGACAGCATAACACTCTTAGGATCAACCTGATTGCCTACGTGACAGGAGAGCCGATTTTGAAGATATTATAATACTGGTAAATGCATCTCGCAGGACGCTTAGTAGGACACACCATTTTCACAAAAATGGCCACGATGCAATCTGCAAGGCAAAGAACAACAAGAACACGGTCATCTTTGCAGCCTTGGATATTGTTTTGTTGTAGATTCTTTTTTTCAAGATATGGTGGCTCTCCATCACGACAATTGTGATGTCTTTTTCTTCTTTTGGCATCGGTCTTGGTCTCTCCATCACTAATATAGCAGTTTTTTTATCATCCACACGAAATATCTAATATTGGCAATGATTCCTCCACTCTCTTATTTTTTTATGCATTATTCCCTTGAATCATGCAGATGAAGAATCTTGTCTCTACATCTGGCATGTTTGCACCGATATTTTTTTTTTGAAAACTGCCTCGCACTCGCAGAGGCCATACAAAGATCACCTTGATAAGAGTTACAGACGGAGTGGATATCACAGCAACCCAGAAGATATGAAAGACCTTTCAAGCTCTATGGAACGTAGCATTTGCATATTCCTCTCTCTCCGTTACGACAACGTCAGCCCCACTCTCCTCTCTCCCATGTGATCGGTGCCATCTCTTCTCCTGTCTTCCACTCCACCGACCAGCAATCCCACCTTCCCCCGCCCCCGCGAGTGTCCGCCCGTAGTCCCCATCTTCCTCGCCCTCGTGAGCGCCGGACGGCAGCCCCCCAAGGTTCCCAATCGGTGTCATTGGTAGTCGCCGGATGGGGAGATCGCCGCATCGAGAGCATCGTCGGTGGTCATCGGACAGTGGGGATGTTGCAGGGAATGCAAGCAAAGAGGAGTGGGGAGTCTACACAATTTTGCACCTAAAGAGGATTACACCCCATTAATCCCTTATAATATTGCGTATAATTATATATACAATAACTAGGCAGATTGACAACTTTTATTCAATATTTACGAGAGATTTGGTGACTTGTATATAGTGTAGTCGTGTGCGTGCTTGGAGTGTATCCCTCAAGATATGAAATGTATTACCGACGTTATTCTAGGGAATTGGATATAATCCAACAGTAACTCACTAGTAAATCCTAGGTATTTATGATTGACATCATTTAATTAAAATCAGTCATAAAGTCAATAACAAAATATTAAATTAATTAGTAATATGCTCTTTTTTAACAATAAATATATTTTATTCATGAAAGAAATGAAAAATAAATAAAATTTTTAGGCAACCACTGGGACGGCAGCAAAAAAATTTAAGAGGCTATGGAAAATTTAATGATGAAAAATACATTGGATATATATGCATATATTATAAAAAGACAGAATTTTGTAATAATTTTATTTATAATTAAATTCTATAATTTAGAAAATATCTTAATTTTCTTAATGTGACCAATGAGTATATATTATTTTAATCGCGCAAAGTGCCACTGTGTTCTATATATATATATATATATATATATATATAAAAGAGAGAACCTACAAAAGGAAAAGAGAGCAACCTCGCACGCCAGCCATGGATATAAAAATGAACGGCCCATATTGCTCTGCATATATATATATATATACTTTACACAAAGTTGTCGAATTCTTCGTAATATCCCTAATAATTGGAAGGAGAAGTACGAAGTGTGCGTGAGAGAGAGAGACGAAAACAAATTGCACTTGAAATTGGCATGTCATAATTCAGCTTGCTCTGAGTGTCGATTACTCCCGCGACAAACCATACGACCAAGGACAAGAGCAGCATCCGAAGGGCTCGAGTTGAGCGCACCCGAACCTATAGGGTCCATAGTGCAATCTATCCATCGTTCACAGACGAACCAATTTGGTTCGGCAATGATCTGCACCACTTATGAGTGCCCTGTTTTGCCAGGACGTGAAAATTATTACGCGAAAACAACTAAAATGTGTGCATGCGATGATGCAAACGCTGCCAGATCCCATGCAAATACAATTATGCATGCATAATGCATTAGAGCGAGTTGTCGATAAATGCAGGCTAAAGTTGTGCATGAGGCCAAGTACATGCAGCAGCAGCAGCTCCGTTGTTTCCCGACGTTGCGTGCAATGGGAACCACCAAGACGGCGGTCGTTCTCGTCCTGCAGCTGGCCGTCCTCGTCCTCCTTCCAGTCCGCGGCATCGCCGATTACGTCCTCTTCTCGGGGGAGGTGCTCATGGCGGGCCAAAACCTCACCAACGGGCAATTCCGACTGGCCATGCAGACCGACTGCGATCTCGTCGTCTATGACGGCGACGACAACCCGATCTGGACCGCCGACGTCGCCGGCCAGGGCCACGACTGCTACCTGATGCTCAAGGACACCGCGGAGCTCGTCGTCCGCAGCGGCATCCACTACACGCTCTGGACGTCCAACTCCCGGAGGACGAAGAACGGCGAACACGCGCTCGTGCTCGACGGGAGCGGCAACCTCGGCATCTACTCGCAGAGGCTCTGGAGCAGCCGCAGCAGGAACGGGAACGCCGAGCCCGACGACCCCTCTGGGGACGGCGACGACGCCGCGAACTACGTCCTGTTCTCCGGCCAGCTGCTGACTCCCGGGAAGAAGCTCAAGTACGGCAGGTACGAGCTGAAGCTGATGGACTGCAACATGGTGATCGAGGACGTGCCGTCCGGGAAGCTGCTCTGGCAGACCAACACGCGGCAGAGCAACAAGGGGAGCAGCTGCTACACCCAGCTGCAGGACGACGGGAATCTAATAGTGAGGCACGAGCACGAGCGGCTCTGGAGCAGCAACGAGAAGGACGAGAGCGGGGCGTACATGGCGGTGCTCCAGTTCGACGGCAGGCTCAGCGTCTATGGCCCCATGATATGGTACAATAACAAGAGGCGTGGCGTCAATACCTTGTCCTCTGTTTAGTTGGTTCGCCGGGAATTGGAGCATGGAATCAATAACCAGTGAAGTGAACCCGCTACGAACGGATCACACGTCTGCATGAATCATAATTAATTATGTTATCAATTTGTATAAACGAAAGATACTTGTTATTTGTCCTTGGTAGAGTACTCTATGCATACAAGGGAAAAAGGAAAATAATTTTTTATGTTATTAAAATTATGATTTATCTATTCTCCATGACGCTCTCAAGCAGTTTTTTGAACTAAGCAATAAGATATTAAGACGAATATATTAGGCAGAAAAAAATAAAAGGGAGAGCGAGTAGAAAACTAAGCAAAAGATTGAGGCCAGTTGAATCTTTTATTATATCAGCGTTCAGTCACTAGTTTCTACCTTAATGCAACTAAATGTTTTACTCTATCTTGCAAACAAAACGAAGACCATTGTAGAAGGAATGCTCTGATACAACAACAGAGCAATAGAATACAACTTATGACGCCTTTGCATCAGGATACAAGAATCTCCATTTAAATTGCAAGAGCAAAATATTATCAGGTCCTCAATCCACAGGCAAATGCTTGATCTGCTGCCACCATCAGAGATTAGTCCCTGAAAACTTCGAAAAACAATATTGAAACAACAGACACTCGAGAAATGAGCAAAAGGATAAATATGTGATGTACCGAGTAGAAAAAACATGCATACCGTCATTGGCAGCCGCTCCACCTGGCCCAATCAACAAATTGCATCCCGCCATAGACATTGTTTGCAAAACGAACCCCAACTGTGAAGGCCATCGCAACAGGTGGAAGTCGTCTTGCTAGAGGTGAACCCTCAACCAGGCGTTCCAGACCATTTATTATTTGGTAGCGAGTATTAGAGGAAACAGCAAGGAAGACTCCTGATATAGTAAACAAGTTGTTAGACTGCCGAATTCAGGAATATGTTGTACTATAAAGGATCTCTCTTACTTGTAATGAGTACAAAAGTATGTAATGAAAGCTAATATCCCCTGACATTCAAACAACTGAAGAAACATTCATGAACTATCAACTACATTGATAGTTTTGAACAAGCTAGTTTTTTTTAGAAGAACAAGCTAGTAAATTAATCACAGAACACTAAGCTATAGGATCTTAAGATGCCCTGACATAATAACTACATAAAATATTTCAGTTATAGAACTATATAGTAAGAATTCTGAATCTCTCTCTTTCTCAATAAATAAAAAGAGAGTTCAAGGCAACTATCTGGAAAAATAAGATAATATAAGGACCTAATCTCTAAAAGATCAATGTATGTAAATAAATAATCATCAACTACGTCGTGGGTTTGAACATTAATGCAAGTCTTGAAGACTACAAAAATTACCATGGACATCTCAATATGCAAGGAAATGTAGGAAAGCATAGCAAAAGCGTTGTGATGCATTCTGAATGTATGATATCTGATTTTCAAAAAGTAATATGTGACGGACTAAGGCATACCCCATAATGCTGCACTCTTAATTAGTGGCGGAACTGGGATATCCTCCTCCGATTTCTTTACACTCCTGCAAGAATAAGGAGAGTAACTCTCCATAGGAATAATGAGTACCTATTACAAGATGACTAAACATGAAAATGCAGCAGTAATCTAGATAAACCAAGTAAAATCCAAATGTCTACAAGGCTTTCATAAATACTTCTAATTAGCGGCAGACAATGTATTTTGTCAAAGCTAGACCTTCCACCCAATAAACTGAGCAGCAAGGAATCAGACATTGGATACCAAACTAGATTAAACATGTGTAAACATATAGTAAAAAATCATTTCAGAACTCCAATACAGAGGCTTCAATTGATCAACTTGGACCCAGATGCAGAAAAAACATAAAGAAAAAGACAAAGATATAAAAAGAACTAGTGCATCCATAAGTTTTGCGTCACGATAAGGAATAGAGAAAACTAACCTCTTTGCTGTCATAATCATATTGGCAATGCCTTGTCCTATGAGACCGCATCCAAATCCAACTACACCATATAAGAATCCCTGTAAAATAGAGCCCGTAAATTTTCCTGACACAGAAACTAATAGTAGGCCACTGCTGTCATTAATTCCTTTCCAGAAATTAAACAATGGAAACTCTGATGACAATCTTAGTTGTAACAATGCATAATTTTTTTTAAAATATCACAATGCATGAGTTAAAAGAAAAACATCGGATTTATTCATATACCTTGTAAAAGTATGTTGAGATCCGTTGTTGGACTGAAAAATTGCAGCCTGGTCTTCCTGCTTCGAATACACTAGAATTTAAAGAAAACTGAGAAGTTAGAAATAGGACCACAAGTATATAATCATTCACGACCATCAGGCCACATGTTGTCAGACCACACATTTGAAGTAATCAATACTTATTTTTAGAGGAAGTAACCAATACTTCTACAACTAAAATGGAAAACTATGCAGCCTCAGGTTCAACAGATAAAATGGACATTACAAACAATCAACTTGGACAGAAAATTTTTATAACATTCTTCACAAGATAAGGCCTTTGGGCGCACACTAAAGCATATACTGAAACTAACATGATATCACAAGCCTAGAAATCTTCAGCTGCTCAAGAAAATAGCACTAAAGTATAATTCCTAATGTTTCAGCAGTAAGGTATGACTAGCACTTCATCCACATTATATATCAGTCCCGTGTCTATATAATACTGTACTCTTTTGGATTGAAATTAAGAAACACGAACATTATTACAGATAGCACTCCAGGAACATTATCAACATTCATGATTAATGATTGTTTTCATGAATTGTATAAACCTAAACTAAAATCTTTGTAATCAATGACAATAATAAAGAGAACTAGACTTGTTCTATTATTTTAAAAGGATGATAAATGTACAAACCTGCTAGGAAGCGCTCCATAAGCATGTGCAAGACGCCCTAATAAACCTTTCGAAGCAGATGGTTGTCCGAATCGCGCATATGGTGCTAGCATGCCCACTAAGGCCACATTGACAACCACTCCTACCAAAAGATCAGCAGCATACAACTCAAATTCTGACCAGAAATCTTTGCCCCTCTTTTGAACTTCAGCAAATGTTGCACAACAAGAATCAATAATTATCTGGATTACAAAAAAAAGATTCTGTCAATATTATATCTTTCTAATTAAAGGTATTATGGATTAAACAAAACTGACCTCAGTGCCAATTTTAAAAAGGAAAGATGGATCAGCAAGCATCCTGTTTCGAAGGAGTCCACATGACCTGATGGCAAAACCAAGAGGCCAAGCTGTTGCCTAAAGTAATTTTCATCCAAGGGTCACATTATCAGCTTACAAGGTAAGTGCTGTATTTGGAAGAAGCTAAAATCCAACTAAAACAAGAGAGGAAGCAATACCTGCAAATCAAAATATCTATACAGTAGGAGCTTCTGGATTCCAAAAGTCTTGGCAGCCTCCAACATATCAGGAGGAAGACTTGCTCCCCGTGCTTCCACCTCTCTCATCACCTCCTCAAATTTTAAGACTGGTCCAAACTCATCTTCTTCCTTCTTGTCTTCATTGTTCTCACCGTCATTTCCATTGTTGCCTTCATTGCCACCACCACCAGGTGGAAATTTTCCATTGTCATCAGAGTCATTAGGAAACCTTGCACCTCCATTTCCATTATCTAATTCAGCATGGTAAGCTGAGTCCCCCGTCCTAGAGTCCTTTACGGAAACATCACTAACGCCCTGAAAAGTGATCGTACTCTCAATAGATACCACTTCGGCCTTTGGGTGTGATTCGCTACTCAACTCCGCATAACATTGCAGCTTCTTTGAACAATGAGCATTTTTGCCAACCCTCAAAGACAGAGAAAATATACTATTGTTCACATATATAGCACGCCCAGGCGTGAGATTTCGTTGGTATCTAAGACCCTTCGTCTCAACAATCGCATGCGCGCTTCCCCAGCTCGTCACATTGGTTCCAAGCAAAGCATCGCCCATTAAGCATGAAGAATTGCGCAATCCAAAGTTAGAACAGGCAAACGTCATATCCTTCCGAAGTACTATTTACTTGGAATCAACCTAAATGCCCTAACATTTATTAAGAGAACATGTCCAGACAGATGTCAGATTACAGAAGCACAAAATAGAAAAAAAAATGCCGCTTTGGTGACATAGGTCCTAAAAAGACTACCGCGCACTGGAAGCCGTTCGTAAATGCAAGACAAATGGCCAAGAACCATACTTTTATAAATATCCAAAGTTCGAAGGGCGGGGAACAGAGCGATGCCTGCAGGCTTCTCCGCGAAATACTACGCCGGTCGAGAGGAGACCGCGACGCGCGCCGACGGAGTACGCTTTCGAGTCTCTCAGACGCCAAGAGGCGTGGCGGACACAAATAGAGGCGCAGGGATGGCGGGCGGACTTGACCGGGAGAGGAGGCGGCGTAACGTATAGAGCGAAGTGGAGTGAACAGGCGAGAAGAAGCGTGGGAAAAGGGAAGACCGCGATCGTGACGCCGATTTTACCCTCCCCTAATCTTTCATGGAAGGTTTGGTTCCAGGTAGTGCAAATATCGTCCAAGCCCGGCCCAGTCGTGGCCTTCACTTGCCCAAGTTTTTAAACGAGAAAGAAAAATGTATTGTGAAATGTGAACCTATAATTCATTTACCGGTCCGATTTAAATTTTATGATTTTAAATATTACGAAAAGTTTGATTGTTTTGAAAAAAGTTTATAAATAAAATTTAGATTAGCTTTTATTTTTATCTCAACTAACATCGAGTATATGATTTATCAGGGACGGAACTAAAAAATATTTGAGAAGAAGCAAGCATATTGTCATAAACTAATAAAAAAATATAATTTATTTTAATTTACTAATTTCTAGCTTAATTTAAAAGTGCTAAACGATTCTTTGGCCTTAAAGATATACACATTTCATATGTATAAATATATATATTATATGAACTGTTTTAGAAAAAAATTCGAGAAATATCATGTAATATACTAGTTTTAGATTAATATTAGGGGGTCAAATCTCCTATTTAAACTAAAATGTCTAAGGAAAGTAAATTTGCATTTGATAGAAAACAAAAAGTAAGTGGAGAAACTGATCTTTCTCGAGAAATGAAGAAAATGCTTTCTAGGACACATAAAAGAATGAAGAATAATTTTCTTGCCCACATAAACAGTTAATTTACCTTTTTAAAAATTTATTATTTTCCACTATTGTTGTCAGTCAAATTTTACCTTCCAAATTTATTTTTCCAGAATAATAAATGAAAGCTTAAATTTATTTTATTATAATCACTTTCGAAGTACTAAAAAGAAGAAAGAAAAAATGCTTCAATAATTAGATGTAATGTTACCGAACCAGTAAAATAAATCAGGAACACCCATCTCCCAAGTTAACTTGGGAGGATTGCCCTCCCGCTATCTCATCCATCTGATGGAGAATCGACCATGATGAAGGAAATTATGGTTCGTGGTGCCGGTTCGTTGGATTACAAGTGATTCATGGCGCGGTTCACCCGTGAGATGTCCTCTCTCGCGAACTCGATCTCCCCTGCCCTAACAAACTCATCACCCGAGCTTCATTATCGATTCGTGGACGACGATAGGCTTGCGGCCATGGAAGTGGGGTTGCCGTCGGGCGCGGAAGTGGGGTTGTCCCAGAGTCCTCACTAGTTGAGGTGGAGGTGGAGGTGGCGGTGTTAGGAGGAGGACCAAGGGGGGAACTGGCGGGTGATGCTGATGATGGAGTTGCGGTGGGTGCACATGGGATGGTTATGCTCGGACACGGCAAGGTCAACTTGGCTGCACTTGACCTGCTTTTGCGTGAGGCATCCCTTGCTTCGCCATCTCAACTATCGTCGACATCTCTAGGGGAGATGACTGATTGGCATGGCAATGACTATGCCCGCGAAAGTGGCGGTGAGGGCAGCGACAGGAAGCGCAACTGGACCCTCCCCGTGCCGGCGTCCGCTTCTCAACTCTGGGGACGAAAGGCCTGAAGAGTTCCTCTAGACAACGGTTCGAACGGCTCGCTGGATGATCATGTCTTCTGAATCGATCGATCGTTTTCTACTCGTCCGAGTTCTCTAGTTGCGCCTCTTCGAGAGTCATTGATCAGCCATCGGACAGATCACACAACTTGGGAGGACAGTCTTCCCAAGTTTAACTTGGGAGTAGGAGTCGGGTCGGGTGGTCGGGGTGGTCGGGGTTACCCGACCACCCTTTTTCTTTTTTTTTTAATTTTTAATTTATTTTTTAATATAAAAAGTATTTATTATTTTATTTTTAATACAAAATAAAGTATTTTTTAATACCAAAATATTGTTTTAAATATTTATATACTTTCTACATTTAAAATAATTTATTTCATTTTTTAGATTTTAAATAATATAAAACTATACATTTAACTAAAAAATAATTTAAAAAAAAGAAAAAAATCGGATCATCGGGTCGGGTTCGGGTTGGAATTTTTCCGACCCGACCCTTGGTCGGGTCATGATCAGGTCGGTCGGGTCGACCCGACCCGACCCGTCGGGTCGGATTTTCGGGAACGCCCCTACTTGGGAGGGCGCATTAAACCCAATATTTTTAAAATCGAACCGATGGACCAATTAGATCATGGTTCGAGCGGTTCAACCGGATTGAACAAAAAAATTTATTAAAATAATATTATTTTTATTACTTCAAAAAATATATTATAAATTAAAGCATAAAAGATAATAAATAATGAAATAAAATCATATCAATCATCATTTTAAATATTAATATTTTTTATAATTTTAAAATATATATTAGTTATAATTTAATTTTATTATTTTCATATTTAATAATTTCATCAATAAGTTTATTTTTCTATTTAAATGTGTCTTTATTACTATCTTCCCACATTTTATTTTATAATTTCAAAATTTTCTTCATATTATCTATTTCCTTTTTCAAGATCATCCTATAAATTTTATTATACCTTATGTTTTATTTTTTAGTATATATTATTATAATGATTTATTATCATTTTATTTAAGTTCATGATAATTTTCTCTTTTATTTAAATTTGTCTTTATTATTACCTTCTTAAATTTTATTTTCAAATTCAAATTTACTTTCCTTAATATTAATATCTTTTTTTTTACATTCATCCTAAAAAACCCAATCCCTTATTTTTTTTCCCCTTATAAAATCTAATCCCTTATTTTCTCCCCCTTCCTACTCTTACACCATTCATACTATAATATACTTTCCTTTTTCTATCTGTTTTCTATTAGTTTAGTTTTTTAAAAAATCGAATTGAACCGATTTTTCAGTTCAATTTGGTTTCGACCAATCCAGTTCAATACAATTTAAATATCAAACCGGACCGATGACCGATTCATGATTGAACCGATCAGACCGATTGGTCTGATCCGATTTTAAAGACATTACTGCATTCAATAATTTTGAGAGGCATATAATAGATCCTTCCAATGGTGATCTCATAATGACACGTAGCATGCATCTTATTAATTACAACACAATCCAACTTCCCGAAGAAAAATGAAGGATTAGGAATTAGAAACATGTATCATGTTGAATCCTCACTCCTAGCTGGAAGAATATTTCTATTGTTAAACAAAAATAAGTGATCCATGGGCACTACTATTAGCTAATAAATGTGAAGAATTATCTTAGAAACAAAATGTAATCCTACGCACTTGTCTTGGAGCTGGAAATTAGTTAATTGCATTATGAGAAATTAAATTAGGTCCTTTAAGGCACATTGGGGATGCCAGGGAAACTAAAATGTACCATTTGCATTTATGCCGACTTCTATAAATGCTAATTTTGCATTACATGATCAAAATGTTTCTCATTTGCAATGTACGTGCAAATTTTATCTGAATACTTTAGTCCATATTTGGTTGCTCCTGTTACCATCATTCAGCCACCTCTAACCCAAGGATGTATGGATATGGCAAAATGACTCTTATGGCCATGCCACTACTAAGGCTCCTCTAGAGGGCACGGACCTGAATGATAGATCTAGGAGATCATTGTTTTTTAGGTTTATGGAAGAGTAGAAATGACATTCACTCCAATAGGACTCACACATCATCTAATAGAATATGGGAAAGAGTGTTGTATGCTTGCAAGGAATGTACTAATCTCAATTTGTCATAAGGACTATCATCGACATGATTACCATGGCTAAATGGGACCCACCACCTTTAGATTGGATAAAATTCAACTCAGATGGATGGATCATAAGTGTGGCTAGAACTTTTGGCAAAATACTTGAAGAAGAAGCTTGGGCTGTCTGGTGTGGACTCTAGCTGCTGCATAACTAAGGGCACAAGAAGATTACCATAGAATGTGACTCAATGCTGACCATCAACATTCTTCAATGGCAATTGAATTGTCCCTGAGATTCAAAAATACAATTGCTAATCTATGATTTTTAAACATTTCTAGCGATAGGCAAATCACATTGCCCACCATATGCAAAACTTGTGAGAGATAATTTTTTAACCACTTTTTGAGAGGAATCAACATCTCATCATGAGATCCTCAGTCTTGTGTAAGTAGTTTTGTTTCCTAAAAACGGTACGAAAAAATCATGACAATACTTTTAAAACCGACCTGACCGGCCGAAATGTTCAGGGGGAGGAAATGGGTCATGGTTTAGCAGGAAACCAGCTACCCTTTTGACCCATATTGACTGGTCAAACTTGGTAAAACTCGATTTTGATCAATTGACCCGCCAAGTTCAAGTGTCCAGCAGGTTCAACTTTTTCCATAAAAATTGTTAAAACTTAGAATATTTAATCCCTTCGATTCCTAACTTCACACTGTGTTGTGTCATCGCACACCTATGCTTATAGCTCTCATGTCGACTGCGAAATTTGACGATGATCAAGTGGTGATCAACTACGACGGTATCCTTCAGCTCCTTCATCTTTTTGCGTGGACAACTCTCAAGTCGAGCACATAATCTCAAGTCTCAAAAGTCGGCTATTCGATGATCCAATGACGATCCGACATTGAACAATTGTGACTATCCAGCCTCAAAGGATTTTATCATTTTTATTAATTTATTATTTTTTTATCTCATTCGGTCCAACTGATCCAATTCGATCTGTTGATCAATCTGACCTCGGAAGGTTTTATAGCATATGCCCATTTTACCCTCCCTTAATATTCTTGGATGGTTTGGTTCCTAGTTGTGCAAATATCCTCCAAGCTCCATATACTAGTGTCCCTTCACTTGCCCAAATTGTTACTCCAGGCAAAAAATGTATCTGAATCCTATAATTTGTTTACCAATGTTGATTTAAAATTTATGATATTAAATATTATGAAAAGTTTATTTTTTTTTAAAAATATAAATATAATTTATATTATTTTTATTAAATGAAAATTCAGTATATGTTTTAAGTGAGGGAGAGAAATAAAAAATATCTAAGGAGAGCCATATATATTATAAAATAATAAAAGTAAAATTAATAAATATTTTAAAAATACAATTTTATTTATTTATTCTAGATTAATTTACAAGTGCTGAACTACTACTTAAACATAAAAATATTAATATATCATATATATGAATTAACTTAGATAAATATCTGATAACCATTATGTAAATTAATAGTTTTAGATTAATGTTAGGGGGTCAAATCTCCTATTTAACCTTAATGGAAAAATGACTAAGGAAAAAATATTTTAATTTGATAAGAAAACCAAAAAGTAAGTGAAGAATAATAGAATATGATCTTCCACGAAAAATGAAGAAAATGCTTTCTCGGGCCCATTAAAGAAATGAAGAAATATCTTCCCCAGAGTAAGCAGCAACACTCGTTACATCAAAACAGAGTAAGGCAAAAAAGGAGAAAAAACAAAGATGGAGGTAAGAGAAGACCAAGGCTAAGCTAGAAAAGAAAGAATCTTCAGAGTGTTGGAGAAATCAATTACTGTTCATCTCGTTTTCTGAATTGATTTGAAGTAGGAAAAGAACTTTACTTTGTGATCAAACGTACATTTGTGATGATCGCTAAGCAATTGAGTTTTGCTGAGAACGTATGATTTCAGAAAAAAATCGATTTTTATCCTATTATGAGAGAGTATATATCTTGCATCATGAGGTTAAGAAATTTGGTTCAGGTATAATGAATCAGTATGAAATTATTCAGCAGACTGGACAAGGAAAAATACTGAAAAGTTCAAATATCTAAACAAAAACTGGGCACATACACATACAAATCACGGGGCGGATATTGTGCAGTGTCATGAAAGCAGAACCTTTTTTTCCCAATTGTCTGTAATGCAAAGTACATATAACTCCACTATTTGACCAAGCGAAATACGTATCTAAACAAAAACTGGTCACATACACATACAAATCATGTCATAAACTCATACAAGGCATTATACTTATACATATGTATCCAGATGAAAACGTCTTCGGATCATAACACAAGTTCTTGGAGTATGACATGTAACATAAGTTCTTGGGGTATGACATGCTGCAGGGAGATTGGAACTATTCATCAAAGGAAAGCAGTCTCTGGACTACAAGATCCATTGTTGGCCTTTGGCTCCTTTCTACTTCCAAGCAAGAAATAGATGTCACCAACATGGCCTCTGCCTGCCTGATGTTGAATTCCCCATTCAGTTTAACATCAACAAAGTTTCCAATCCATGACTTGTCTTCAGTGGCCAATTTCATCTTTATTGACCTAATTAAGCTAATCAGATCCATATTAAATTTGCTTCCTTCCCCATCAAACATCAACCTGGAAGTCCTGCACCCTGTGACCAACTCCAGAAGCACTACCCCATAGCTGTAGACATCAACTTTCGAGGTTATTGGCACATTTGAACTCCACTCAGGTGCCATATATCCCCTTGTTCCCCGAATGTGAGAAAATTTCCAATCAACTGCACCTCTTTTAGACAGTTTTGCCAATCCAAAGTCTGCAATCTTGGTCTCGAAATCTGAATCCAAGAGGATGTTTTCAGGCTTGATGTCACAGTGAATCACCCACTCTAGGCATTCATGATGAAGATAAGCCAAGCCTTTTGCCACCCCTGTCGCAATTTTATACCTCTCCTTCCATCCAAGTATGCTGCCTGTGTTATGGTCATCAAAGAGATGCTTGTTTAACGCACCATTTGCCACGTACTCTGCCACCAAAAGCCTGTGCTTTCCTTCTGCACAGAACCCAAACATTCTCACTAAGTTCATATGGTTTATCCTGCCTATTAAGTTCAGCTCGGCTTGGAATTCTTCTTCCCCTTGTGACATGTCCTCCAACTTTTTCACTGCCACCGCTCTCCCATCATCCAAGGAACCCTTGAAAGCAGCTCCAGAAGCGCCCCGGCCAAGTTCATGCTTGAAGTTTCCAGTTGCTTTCTTCAGTTCCGTGTATGTGAACTTCTTGATTTGGCCGACCATAACGCCATGCCCGTCGCCTAATGAAGTTGACTTACGGCCTACTCTTGAGATAAACCACCATCCAGCGAGAACGAACAACATTTCGATGGCACCTAGTGTTAACTGTTAGAGTTGGTGAATACTTCAGGGCCCCTTGTTTCTCACACCGGGTTCGCCCACGTGAGCTTAGGGGAATCTGAGTATTACCCAATTAACAGTATTGCTGGCGTACGAACGAAAGGGGGGGTTCGGGGGGCCCCGCCCCCCGACGGCGGTCCCGCTCGCCGGTGAGCGGGCGGGGGTTCGGGGGCAGCGCCCCCGAAACCTAGACGGGTTTTGGGCTTTTGTTTAGCCGGCCCGTGTGGTTCGGATTAGGTTTTTTCTCTGTTTGTTTGGGTTATATACCCGGTTTGGAGAGGCTATTAATAGCCTAATTTCTGATGTAATTTGGTGTGGCGGCTGTAAACCTAAACGATATAGTGGAATCTCTTTGCAGGACGTAGCCCTTATCTCAAGGGTGAACCTGGGTAATTTCGTGTGTCCCCTTTATTTTTCTGCAATCTCTCTGCGATCTTCTCTCCTTGTTCTCGGATTTTCCCATCAATTGGTATCAGAGCACAGGTTGTTCGAGGAATTAGGGTTTATTCGAGATGTCAGGAGGATCGCGGATTGAGATAGAAAAATTTGATGGAACGCGATTTGATCTCTGGAAGATGAAGATGGAGGATCTTCTCTGTGATCGAGATCTTTGGACGGCAATCGAGAAGGAGAGACCAGGCATGGAGGCGGCGAAGGTCGCGGACGAGGCCTCCTCCAGTCAGGCAGATCCAAAGGCGATCGAAGAGTGGGATCGGATTGATAGAAAGGCGAAGGGTTTGATTCGGCTGTGTCTCGCGGATTCAATTCTTACGAATGTGATGGGCGAACCTACTGCCAGAGATCTGTGGAGGAAGTTGGAATCCCTATATCAAAGTAAGTCGTTGGTTAACAAGTTATTTCTGAGAAAGAAATTGTACAATCTTCGGATGCAGGAGGGTGACTCGTTTTCTACCCATCTTTATAACTTTAACACGGTGATCAGTCAACTTGTATCAATCGGTGTTAAGTTTCAAGATGATGATAAGGCAATAACATTGCTCTGTTCGCTGCCGGATTCATGGGACAATCTGATTGTTGTGATTGGTGGCGGGGATAAAGAACTTTCGTATGAAAGTGTATGTGCTGCCTTGTTATCAGAGGAAATACGGAGAAAGGGATCAGCAAGTTCTGGTAAAGAGGCGCTGGCGGCCAGAGGAAGGCAACCAGAAAGGAATCAAAATCAGAGAGGGAGATCCAAATCTCGTGGGCGTTCGAAGAGTAAGGATAAGAAGGTGCAATGCTGGAGATGTCAAGAGTGGGGCCATCTGAAGCGAGATTGCAAAAACAAGCCGGTTCATAAGAAAGAAGCTGATTCAACCTCGGACAAAAAGGAGGCTGAGGCAGGAGATATGTATGTGGCTTCTGCATGTATGGCACAGTCAGATAAAGATGTATGGCTTATCGACACTGGTGCTTCGTACCACATGACGCCTCATAAACACTGGTTCTGTGAATATGAGGAGTATAATGGTGGGGATGTCATGCTCGGAGATGACACTGCAGTTCAGATTGTTGGACGTGGCAGGGTGAAGTTGAGGATGAATGATGGCACGGTGAAGACTCTACCAGATGTGATGCATATACCACTTATGAGTAGGAGTTTATTATCTGTTGGTACAATGGCCGACTCGGGTGTTATATTCAGTTGCGATAAGGATTCGTGCAAGATGATCAGAGGGTCGATTGTAATTGCACGAGGAGTTCGCTATGGCACGTTGTACAAGTTGCTCGGAGAGACAATATCTATGGGCTGTGGATTTATTTCTGAAGAGGCCAAAGAAGATGAAGACAGCAAATCTATGTTGTGGCATCGGAGATTAGGCCATATCAGTGAAAAAGGACTCTCCACTATAGCATCAAGTCAGATGGTAGAAGGAGTTCCGGATTGTTCTGTGGGCTTCGGGTTCTGTGAACATTGCCTCCATGGAAAACAGAACCGAGTCAGTTTTCAACACACAGGTTCAAGAGCAACGAAAATTCTCGAACTGATTCATAGTGATGTCTTTGGACCAACTCCGACTCCATCTATTGGAGGGTCCAGGTACTATGTTTCTTTTATAGATGATTTTTCGAGATACAGTTGGATTTATTTTATCAAGAATAAATCAGATGTATTCGATAAGTTTCGAGAATTTAAAGTTTTGGTGGAAAATCAATTGAGCTGCAAGATCAAGGTTCTTCGTACAGATAATGGAGGTGAATTTTGTTCAGATAAGTTTGAGCAGTTCTGCGTGGACAATGGTATTGCTAGGCAGAAGACAACTCCATATACACCTGAGCAGAATGGAGTAGCTGAAAGGTTAAATCGGTCACTCATAGAGAAGGTCAGATGTATGCTGAGTTGGGCTGAATTGGGGCAAGAATTCTGGGCAGAAGCTGTAGCCACAGCAAACTACCTGAAGAATCGCTCACCGACCTCATCAGTGAAGGATCAGACACCTTATGAGGCAATGTTTGGGAAGAAGCCAAATTTGTCTCATGTTCGGGTGTTCGGATGTGACGCATATGTTCATATACCCAAGGAAAAGCGGGGTAAGCTTGATAGTAAATCTGAAAAGAACATATTTGTCGGATACAAGGACGGGATCAAGGGCTACAAACTGTGGAATCCAAAGTCAAGGACTATTGTTTACAGCAGGGATGTTGTTTTCCGTGAATCACGTTCCCAAGTTGAAGTTCAAAAATGTGATGAACCTAAGAAAGTGGTAGTGCTTGAAGAAGATTCTGATTCTGAAACTTCAGAGGTGGATGCACAAGATACTTCAGTTGAGTCTGTTATAGAACCGGATCAAGAGGACTCGGTTAATGAAGTTGAAGATGCAGATTCAGATGAAGACCCAGATATTGGTACTACCATTCCAGTTCTCAGGAGATCGACACGAGAAAGAAGAGCACCTTTGAGATACTCTCTTAGTGCTCTGAGTTCGTTTCATGCTTTGAGCATCATCGGCGAAGAACCTAGTTCTGTAAAAGATGCAAGGTCTATGGATGATGCAAATCAGTGGGAGCTTGCTATGGCAGATGAGATGCAGTCACTGGATAAGAATGAAACATGGAGTTTGTGTAAATTGCCTAAGGATAGAAAGGCAATTGGTTGCAAATGAGTGTTCAAACGAAAGCTGAAACCGGATGGGTCTGTAGAGAAGTACAAGGCGAGGCTGGTAGCTAAAGGGTACTCTCAGGTTGAGGGAGTCGACTATGATGAGATTTTTTCTCCCGTGGCGAAAATGACTTCAATCAGATTTGTTCTATCTCTGGCAGCAGCATATAATCTTGAGGTAGAGCAGATGGATGTGAAGACGGCATTCCTTCATGGGGACTTGGAGGAAGAGATATATATGAGGCAACCAGAAGGCTTTGAAGTTCAAGGTAAAGAAAAGCTGGTGTGCAAATTGAAGAAGTCTTTGTATGGATTGAAGCAGTCGCCAAGGATGTGGTACCAGAAGTTTGATACGTACATGCTCGAACTCAAGTTTGTACGTTCAGATTCAGATCATTGTGTTTATGTGAAGAGAGTTGGAGATCAGTTTGTCATTCTTACACTGTATGTGGATGACATGTTGCTGATTGGAAACAGTATGAAGATGGTGAATTCAGTGAAGGGTTTGTTGGCCAAGAAGTTTGAGATGAAAGACTTGGGACCAGCGAATTTTATTTTGGGTATGCAGATTAGAAGGGATCGTCAGAAGAGAAAGTTGTGGCTAGGACAGGAGAAGTACATAAAAGAAGTGTTGAAGAAATTTAACATGTCGGACTGCAAGCCAGTGGGTACTCCTATGTCTCTAGGAACCAAACTTTCTGCAGAGCAATGCCCGAAGACGGATGAAGAAGCCGAAGAGATGGACCGTGTGCCATATGCAAGTGCAGTGGGCAGCTTGATGTACGCCATGGTTTGCACGCGTCCAGATATAGCCCAAGCAGTGGGAGTCTTGAGTCGGTATATGTCTAACCCAGGCAGGGAACATTGGAATGCTATCAAGAGAGTTTTCAGGTACCTTCGTGGAACTTCAGATTTTGCTTTGTGCTTTGAAGGTGCGGAAAAAGGAAAGATGCTTGATATTGTGGGCCATGTAGATGCTGATTGGGGTGGAGACATTGATAGTAGACGGTCCACTAGCGGATATGTTTTTACATTATTTGGGGCTGCACTAAGTTGGATGAGCAAGAGACAAAGCGTGGTGGCACTTTCTTCTACAGAAGCAGAATATATGGCTCTTACTCATGCTGCAAAAGAGGCCATATGGCTACGACGGTTGTGCTTGGAGCTCGGATTTGAGCAAGGTGCTATAGAGGTGAGATGTGATAATCAAGGTGCTATTCAGTTAGCTAAGAATCCCGCATTTCACTCACGCACAAAGCATATTGACATCCAATACCACTTTATTCGGGAAAAGGTGGAAAAGAAAGAGGTTCAGCTTGAAAAGGTTGATACAACAGAGAATAGTTCTGATTTTCTGACTAAAGCAGTTACAGGTGTAAAGTTTGAGTGGTGCTCTACTGCTGTCGGATTGAAGAAGAATGTTGCTGGCAAGGCTCTCATTGGTGTGAAGTATCCACCAAGTGGGAGAATGTTAGAGTTGGTGAATACTTCAGGGCCCCTTGTTTCTCACACCGGGTTCGCCCACGTGAGCTTAGGGGAATCTAAGTATTACCCAATTAACAGTATTGCTGGCGTACGAACGAAAGGGGGGGTTCGGGGGGCCCCGCCCCCCGACGGCGGTCCCGCTCGCCGGTGAGCGGGCGGGGGTTCGGGGGCAGCGCCCCCGAAACCTAGACGGGTTTTGGGCTTTTGTTTAGCCGGCCCGTGTGGTTCGGATTAGGTTTTTTCTCTGTTTGTTTGGGTTATATACCCGGTTTGGAGAGGCTATTAATAGCCTAATTTCTGATGTAATTTGGTGTGGCGGCTGTAAACCTAAACGATATAGTGGAATCTCTTTGCAGGACGTAGCCCTTATCTCAAGGGTGAACCTGAGTAATTTCGTGTGTCCCCTTTATTTTTCTGCAATCTCTCTGCGATCTTCTCTCCTTGTTCTCGGATTTTCCCATCATTAACGCGAACGAATAGAAGTAGCTCCATTTAAATCTATTTCCTCTACTTCTCTTGTACACATCAGAAGACACGGCTGTTTCCTCGCTAATGTTACATGTATTATTGCGTGACGCGGAGAGAGCCACCTCAGTGGCTGCATTCTTAGGAACTTTTAAATATGTCCTTGCTGTGTACCATGGAGATGACGCCCCACTATAGAGGTCACTTCTAGTATAGCACTCTCCTACGCCAGGCCTGTACACTAAACCCACGCACAAGGCGTCATCTAGGCATATCTGTTTACATGTCTCCACTGATACCGGGGCAGGGGAAGAACGACCGTTGCTCCAATACAAAGTGTGCCGCAGTTCATAGAAGTCGAAATCATCTTTATCACCTGAGAAGTTAAATTTGGGCTCGCATCCCTTGCTCCAGTCACCTAGCTTTCGCATATCATAGTAAGGAGGACATGAACAGAAGGGTTTCGACTGTGGAGAATATGAACAAATTCCATTCTCGCCACACAGTCCATGAACACCGCAGAGCTGCGGAATCGCTTCCCATGTAACTGACCACATTCCTGAGGTGTCATTTAAACTATACAAGCGAAGGTTACCATCGCGGTCCAAGGTTATTCTCCTCAGGATACCATGACCCATGTCACAAGCATCAAATTTCAAATTATCGCTTGACGTGAATTGTCCCATAGGATTTAAGATCGCAAACCTTGAACTGTTATAGCTGTTCCTACGATTTTGCCACAAGGAATAATAGTTATTAGGCCAGTAGATACTTGAGGTCTCATTATAAATGAGCTTCAATGCATTATCATCAGAGAAATAAAACATGAAGAACCCTGAAGCTGGCGATCCATTAGCAACCGCAGATACCAACTTAGTTGTTTTTGTCATCGGTTGTGATGCAAGAAGGGTATCAGTAGGATAATCGAAGCTTTGCCAAATGATATTACCTCTGGTATCCTTCACCACCAGGTTTCCTGTGTCAAGAAGTCCCACCTGGTCCGCCTGTGCATTCTTCGTGTTGGTGCTCCAGACCACCATGCCGTTGGCATCTGTCAGCACCAAGCCTCCATTCTCTAGCATGGCAATTCTTGAACCATGACCATTGACGGGCTGGTCTCGATTTGCGCTCCACACAATTGTTTTTCCAATGGAGTTTGAGACCCAGATGGAGAATATATATGCATTTGTGCCCACTATGTAGAATCCACAGGCATAAGAACCATTTGATAATACCACAACCTGCGATTTACTCTCTGCAAATAGTGAATATCCCGTAGAGAGAAAACTCTCAGATTTCACTGACGCAGAAAAGAGAAGAGGTAGGAAATTAATAAGACAGAGCATGGCAAGAGAAGTGCTGTTCATGCTGCTATGTTTTGCTGGAAAGAAACTTGTTGCACTGTCAAACAACTCTGAGGAATCGCAAGAGATTGGGGGAAGGAGCAGAGGAATTTATTCCACCTATTTCTAATAATATGTACAGATCTCTGCAGCCAATTATTTCTTATAATATGGAAAAAACGTTTAATGTACATAAGGCTCGCAATTATGATAAGATTTGGGGGTCTTATGTCTTAGAATATTTCAACCATTAATTATTATAATTTTTAAAAAAATAATAAAAATTAGAGAAAAAAAGAAATAAAATGATAAAATAGGAGTAAAGTTTGATTGAGAGAAATTATAAATTAGAGATAAGAGATAAAAAAATGAAATTTAATTGAGATTGAGGTTAAGGGTCTCTTTGGCAAATAACTAATGGAGGAATGTGGTGAGGTGGTGTGGTGTGGTGAGTGATGGGATGGAATGGCTTGGTGTATCATTAGAAAGTCCATGTTTGGATAATAAATAATATAAAATGTGGGGTGGGGTAACGAATATTTTATTTGTATAAAAGTTATTTTTATCCTTCATTATATATTTAAAGTATTTATAATCGTTAATTAGGGGTGAACATGAATCGGGACGACCTGATCGCCCTCGTCCGCACCGCTCAGATTTTTTAAATTTTTTTCGACCCGATGGATAATTGGGTCAGGACCGGATCTTATTCCTTTGAAATCCGGCCGGGTTGGGACCGAATCCGAATTTTATATCTCGACCTGATTGAATATATTATATTAATATTAAATTATTTTTAAATAGTATATTTATGTTTATTTTGAATAAAATTTTATATTTACTAAAAAGCTTTATTTAATAATAAATTATAGATAAATATGTATTCATATTAGAAAAAAGATAATATATCAACGAATGAGAGAGAGAAAAGGAGATTGAAAGAGGTGGTTTAATTTGGTAAGAAGAAAAATAATTTAATTTGGTAATAAAAAAAAGGAAAGAGGTTAATTTGATCTAAAATAATCTATCCCTCCTCATTTCACCAATTTGGTAGAATGAAAAATGTAATGTTTAAAGGGCTTAGCTATTCCACCCCACCCCTCTTAACTTAAATAAAAAATATAACCAAACATGATATAACTAATTTCATTCCCCCATATTCCACCCCACCCCTCCATAACCCTCAATCCAAGAGAAGGATTAAAGATAATTTAAAATTAATTTGTAGAAAATTGTTATGAGAGACTAATTAAGTCAACAAATAAAAATTAAATCATAATTTGAGGGAGAAACTCCGCCGAAAAAGTTATAAATAGGATCCTAAATGTATTGAATTCTCCCCCACCGGAATAGTTTAATTTCTAAACCACAAGCACTATTTTTCCTCTTATGTTCACATGAAGTGAGGCACATCTATGAACAATCGATACATTGTTTCAAAGCCCCAACATCAATATCGTCTTAGAGGTGATTTGTGCGGGTTTCGAGAGGACATCATAGAGGAATCACCCATCAAAGTTTAATGATCATGCAAAAAGTTGATATATGGATCTCAGTCAACTTGAGATACACAGGAGATCCTTATATTGATGATTTTTATCAATATAGTCCCTCAAAGCTCTTGCCCTACATTTGAAGTATAAAATGGATGAATCACTAATAGAATTGGATAGTTAATCATATTGAAATAGAGTCGAAAAGTTGTGCCAAAAATGTGACATCATGAAGACCTACAAAACCCGACCTCAGCTCAGGTTCACTGAACTTTGGGTAGGGCTCGAAATAATCTTGTTCGAGTTCGTAAAACCCGACACGAGTTTGAAGACGTGGGACCCAAGTTTTGTAACCCGAACATGACTAGTAGAATTGCGAAGAATCTGAATTGGATTCCGACTTGTATATTTGTAAGTGTATAACTCACATTTCATTGAATATTGTATAGATAGTTTTTGTATATTATAAAGTTTATTATATTCAAATTTTTTGTTGACCTAAGTCAATATGTTGATTGGTCAAAATTAAGGAAAAAAAATTAAGTAATAGAATTAAGCAGCTCGACATATGAATCGCGATGCTATAATTAAGGCTTCAACCAAGTTTGATTATGGAAGCTGGTTAAGTGTATTGTATCTCATAATCAACCGTATAAGAGTTAGTAGTTTCGATTTAACTTTTAGAACCTCCAATTTGAATAAAGTTTATCTTTTTTCATTTCACATTCGAATACCAAATTAGTCTTGACGATGGATTGTTATCAGAAGAAAATTAAAACTTCGTTCAGACATTTTATCAATGTGACACAAGTTAAATGTTTTTTAATCAGACCCACCAGCATTATTGACTAATACACCTCAAGAAATTTTTAGGATCCCTTGTACATGAGGAAAGAATGAGACTTACTATGTTTACATATATACTTCACGAGAACAGATTCATTGCCTTCTTTGAGTGAAAAGGGAAGGAATCTTTTTTTTTTCCCTGGTCAACGGAAACTCTTTTCCATTAGCAAGTTTTGGTTGGAAGAAGTTTCAACGATTATAGCGTCAGTTTGTTTTTATAAATGTGACAAATGATGCCTTCGTGCATTATAAAAAAGGAACACTTGATCTCAACGTGTTTCACGCGTTCAATAGAAATAAAAATTGGTGGCCATCCCCATCACTAGTAAACCTCCAAGATATCACAAAAAATGTGCTCCAAACATTAATTCAAAAATTAGGCACGATGTAAGTGAATTTTTTAAGGAAAATCAGTGAATTTAGTAAACAAGAAAATAAATTAAGTAGGAATATTAAAGAAGTGCGGAGTCAAAAAATAGTTTTACTTACAACTTTATAATAAGATCATGAGCATCCTTTATAATAAGCCGGATGATGCGTTCCTCCGGTCCAAGGAGCGGCCGCTTCCTAAGGGCAGTGACGTGTGACGGTGGAAGGATGCGGATGAAATGATGTTTTCGGCGCAGGCGGAAGGGCAAACGAAGATGATGTTAAAGCGCCTATATAATCTCAGTCGGGAGATGAAAATTTGGGATCTTCCATATGCAAGAACATTGAACTATTATTTCATTAGCATCAGAGCTAAGACAAATTTCGACGATCTATTTTTTCTAAACTTGCTTCATCTTCTTTTATTTGTCCCTTCTCAGTTCGTCGACATCCTACACACTCTCACGCCGAATCTGAACACCTCCAGATGACAAACGAATAGAGTTGTGCACTCACCGAAAATTACTATAAGTATTAAGTGTTGTCTCATTGGGTTGGTGTGCTCCCACCAATTCAATAGTCGCGTGTTCGATTCAGATCAAAATCTTTTTTCACTGTTTATAATTTGCCCTCCCCTAATCTTCATGGATGGTTTGGTTCCTAGTGATGCAAATAATCGTCCAAGCCCGGCCCACCAGTGGCCCTTGGTTTGGTTCCTAGTAATTTAAAATGCCTTAATAAATTTAAAGTGTACCTTAAATTGAAAGGTTATTCCTTCCTTACTTATTTTTGTGTTATTTATCAATACATACAAATGATGCATATATATATATATATATATATTCATAGGTCAATATATATTTCTTTATAATTATGTGTCATACATTTAAACAAAGCTTCATAATCAAAGAGTCTCAAATACACAAAGCAAATCATGGGTCAATACGTATTCCAATCATGATTGTGTGTCACATAATTATAATTCTCAAATATGCATAATGTATCATGGATCAATACGTGCACACAGAACAGTCCCCAAAGGGCAAAGACACCCGATATACGCCCCAAAGGCTTTATGTATATCGAATATACGCCCAAAGACTTCATGTATATTGAATGCGGCCCCAAAAACTTTTTTCAAATAACATGACTAATGAACACATGGAGTTTAATAATATCAAAATACTCATGTCATAATTTACATATCATTATCAAGTAAAACATATTTTAACTTCACAAGCATTATTTTCTGAAAATATTTTTGTGTAAAAAGTTACTCCATCTCATGTGATATTATTGAAACATATCATAACTATATTTCATAACTCAATATATATTTCAATAATAATAATAATAATAATAATAATAATAATAATAATAATAATAATAATAATAATAATAATATTTGCTTGAGATAATATCATAAATTAAAGAACTAACATACAACATTTTACTATGTTATAAATTTATCCACTCACATTGTACTTTATCCCTTCAAGAAAGTTTATTAGATTTTCTCCCTTTCACATGCAATTTGATGTTTTCCTACAATTTGATCTCCTCTAATACCAATTTCTAACTTCAGATATTTTTGTTCATAGGTTATTTCACAATTGGAACTTCTCAATCCTCCATAGTTTAACTAGGTGTTGTCTCAGGAGTATTTTTTAATGAATAATTTATAACTTCTTAATCACAAAGGCAAATCTTATGATTCTGAATAAATTAGAAACTAGACTTACTAAGATTTTCAACCCTCAAATATCATTAACTAAGTCCAAGTAAGTAATTCAAAACATCCTAGAAAATCTGACCTAGGATTTGTGTCCTGGCATACTGTGTGTCAATGATTAATTTATATCTTTAACAATACGTATCCATTTGATGAGATCCTAATTTTTCTAGAATCTATACTTCACTAATGTTTAGGCATACAATTTGTAGAATTTAACTCCTTGTATGCCCTTATAACAAAAACAGTTAATTAGGGTCGTGATATGTCCATGTCCTCAAATTTGACAAAAGAATCACTATGAAATGAAAAATTCATTTCTCCCAAAATACAAATCCAAATAGGATGATTCCACTTATCACCAAACTTTTAGAATGTCTAATTAATCATATCGAAATTTCAAATCCTAATTCATTATATATTCTAACCGTGCCCCGATTTACAAGTTGAACTTCTATCAGAGTCGCGACAGGATGAGTGATCAACGAAATTAAGTACATAACTTCCTCTATAAAACTCCTTTTTAGATGATTCTAAGGGCCATGGAAAGCTAACTTCAATGGATTAAACATACAAATTTTCATGATTTATGGTTTGGTAATCACGAAGGAATGATCCTCGCAATCAGAAGAATAATTTTCTGATCAAAACTCACCTTGAACAGCCGATGTTCTCGATTTTTTCTATGTCGTTTCGCTTGACTTCCGCCTCTGGTAATTTTTCTACGGTGAGAGAAATTTTCTCACGACATAAGGCGGTTTGAAAAAATATCTCTTTAAGCAACTGTTCACTTGTCTGCTTCAGCTGCTTGGAACTTAAGTGATGGCCAATCACATTTTTTGTCATAAGTGTTTTTACCCTAATTAAACTTACTTAATCCTATTTAAACATATATATATATATATTATAATATTTAGAAATTTTACAATTTATTCCTAAGAAACTTATGTAATAACTTTTGTAAAATTTATCGAGGGTTAAGTAGTCATTATGCTCTAATCGAAATATTAATTATTATATACAAATATCAAACATCCAAACTAACTTAATATGTTAATCAAATGCATGATTATACAGAATTGACGTTTGTAGAGCACGTCCGTGACAGAAGGGTTATTTTTTCTAACCACCTCTAAACTATCACGTTTTTTCAGAACTAACCTCAAATACGAACTTCATTTTTTGGGTTCTTAAACTATCACGATTTTTTCAATTTGATTCTTCCGTTCAATTCCGTCAATTTCTCGATTATCTTCGATTTTTCACATTTGTGAAAAGTCCATTATACCCTTGTTACAAGTGTTAATCTTTGGATATGGTTTCCACTGCTCAACATTTGGCCACCGCATCGACGAGTGTTTTGAACTTGAGTCATCATCACCACTGTCGAAGATGTCGGAGGCGGACACGTCGACCATCTCGTTGACATCCATTTCACCCCACCCTCCATCCCTTAGAACTGAATTGATCTGGTCGAGGAAGCCATCAACCCAATCTGGCGTCTTGGACGTAGACCGGATCTCACGAATCGTGCCGGATTCGGCATCGGGGGAAGAAGGCGATGACGTGGTCTCAGAAAAGGAGGACGACGATGACGAGGAGGATGAAGAGATCCAACGGCAGCGATCGAAGGCCGCGTCGCTCCAAAACTCAATCTAGCGGGGCGTGGGTGTGGCGACGACAGTCGCAATGCTTCAGTGGGTGGATGATGTCGACGAAGGCAGCGGCGACGACTTCTGATGCTGATGGCGACGAAGTGGAGGCGGCGGAGGCGGACAGGGTGGCTGGAAGGCGAAGTGTCGTAGGAAGAAGTCAGCAAGGTCGATGCCGCAGGAGCGGAGGAAGAAGTGGAGAGCGGAGCGCACGAGGCGGAGTGCGCGGCGGAGAGCGGAGCGTGCGAGGCGGAGTGTGCGGTCGGGGTCGGCGGGTCGAGGGCCCCAGGAGCGAGGCCAGATGCAAGTCGAACGCGAGACGGAGGAGCTTCGGGCTGCCGCCCAAGTCACCGGAGGAGCTCCGTCCATTCAGGTGACTCCTATAGTCCGAAAAGCTAGGGGGGAGGGCAAGGCGACGATGAGGAGCGCACAGGATCTGGAGGAAAGGTGAAGCCGAGGTCAGCCTTGAAGCACGCGGCATTGGAGAGGGGCAGCATGGGCGGCACTGAGGCTGCTTCGAGGTGAGCAGCAACCGACACAGTTACTTATATAGATGTCCGAAAGTGTTTTGATCGTCTGATGTCTAAATTGTTTCGTCATCATGATATCAAGCACCCGTTCTATGATTCAGGCGTTCGAAAATTCGACCTCAACAATATATTAAAGTTTTAAATTTTATAAAAAATTTGATTTCTTACAAAAGTTTCTGCCTTAGTGATACTGTACAGTATCCACGTAATGACTCAACTACAACAAGCTGATATTTGAAATTTGCAGTGTTGTTCCTTGTCCAGCTTTCTGAATAATTTCATTCTGATTCATTATATCATAACTAAATTTGCTTATCAAATCATATGTTCTCACTCCTCAGAAAAACTCATTTACTTAGCAATCATAATAAAGATATGTTTGATCATGAATGGGCGTCCCAAAATAAGGTATTGTTCCGTACGTTATATCGATTTAGAAAACGAGATGGACAGTAGTTTATTTCTCTAACATTGTGGAGATGCCTTGTTTTCTAACGAGATGGACAGTAGGCTTTGATCATGGGACGTTTATACAACAAACTGAATATTTAAAATTATATTTTAATCCGACTTTCTGACAAATCTATCTGTATATAATATAAAGTCATACTTATACTCATGATAATTTTGTAATTATGACGATGAGCTCTCCTCTTTCACACTTCCTTCATTTTTCTTGTGAAATTTTTAATTTTTTATAATAATACATTATTATTAGTGGTCATAATAAATGCAAGCACTTCCTAATGGACATTAAAGTTATATGTTATTTATAAAATTTGACTTTTCATATTTCATAATATTTTTATATATTACAAAAGGTATTTTATTTAATAAAAATACATTTCTAATTATTTTTTTATAGAATTTTTGAATCTTTTATAATAAAAATTTATTATTAGTGATCATAATAAATGCAAACACTTATTAATGTCATTAAAGTTATATGTTATTCATAACATTTGACTTTTCATATTCAATAATTTTTTTATATATATTACAAAAGGCACTCCTTTAATAAAAATAAATCTCTAATTATTTTTTGTAGATTTTTTACAATAACAAATTATTACTAGTCATCATAATAAATGCAAACACTTATTAATGTGCATTAAAATTATATGTTTTTCATAACATTTGACTTTTTATATTTATAACATTTTTATATATTACAAAAGAGACATTTTATTTAATAAAAATCATATATATATATATAATATAAAATCATGCATACAGTTGTATAGTTGATTTTTAGCTCTCATCCTACCATTCTTTTTATCTCTTTTATTATTTTATACAAGTCAATTCAATTTTTGTGGTGTAACTTTCATTTTAATTTATTTTAATGACATCATGAAAACATTAAATTTGATATTGCGATCATTAATGAGATTCTATTTAATTTAGTTTAAGGTACCCGTTAAATTTATTAAGTCATTTTAAATTATCTAATATTTTCATTTGAAGTTATTTCTTTTATAAACTACACCAATATATATATATATATATATAATCATGCATTATTCAACAATATATATATGCATTTTTAATTAGTCTTATATCTTTTTCTGATTTTTTAATTATTAAAATTATATTCAATTTTTACGAAGTAACTTCCATTTTAATTTATTTTAATGGCACCATGAATACATTAAATTTCACAATGTCATAATTAATGATGTTCTATTTAATTTAATTTAATGTACTACTTAAATTTATTAAGGCATTTTATATTATCTAATATTTTCATTTGAAGTTATTTCCCTTTTAAACAATACCAATTAATATATTAATAAATTTAAATCTATTTAATACCAATTTAAATTTTATATATAACATAAATTGGTTTCAATTTGAAATCATAAAAAATAATATGTATATATGTGTATATATATATATATATAATAAATGCATGCATCTTATATATATATATATAATAAATGCATGCATCACTCACAAATATCTATATATTAATTCCTTTTCATAATTAGTTTGGATAAATTACACCAAATGTCCTCCAACTTTTAAGTTTGCTCAGCGATGTCATCCAACTTCACTTTGTAACAACGATACCCTCCATCTTCAAACTTATTGCATGGAATGCCCTCCCGATCGGAAATATCCGATTTTTCGATCGGTACATGGCGATGCACTCTCTCCGTCACGTAAGAGAGCATATGCCACATCAGCAAATTTAAAAGAATATATATTAAAAAAAGCCACTTCCTCTCTCTCCGGCGTCCTCGCCGGAGGGAGAAGAGGAAGCCGGTGACAGCTGGGGCGCCCCCCCATGCTGTTCGCCGGTGAGGGGGGAGGCCTTTTGCTCTTCGCCGGCACAAGCAAAGGAGGTCGCAGCCGGTGAAGAGCAAAAGGCCTCCCCCCCTCGCACCGACGAAGAGCAAGGGGGGGGGGGGGGGGGGGGGGGGGGGGCTTTCTGCTCTTCGCCAGCACGATCAAAGGAGGGGGCCTCGCCCCCCTCTATGACCTCCGACGAGATCACAGAGGGGGCGAGCCCCCCCACCCCCCCCCCCCCCCCCCCCCCCCCCCGTTCCACGGGCAAGGGGGGGGGGCTCACACCCCCTTTTTCTCTTCGCCGGTGCGATTAAAGGAGCGGGCCTCGCCCCCCTCTACGACCTCACCGAGGATGCAGGGGGTGAGGCCCTGATGTGGCTTTTTTATTTTTTTAATTATTTTTTATTTTTTAAAAATATTTTTACATCACTGTATGTTAAGAAGAGGAGAGAGTCAGCGCCACGTCAGCTTCGTGACCGAGTAATCGTCGATTGTAAGTAAGCAGGGCATCGGGTGAAAATGAGTTAAAAGATGGAGGACATTCGTGTTACAAAGTAAAATCGGAGGGCATCACTGAGCAAATGTCAAAGTTGGAGAGCATTCAGTATAATTTACCCTAATTAGTTTTATGGATTATCCATCAATTAATCCTACCATTCTTTCTATATTTTTTTTGCTTTTTATTATTAACATTTTTGTTCAATTTAATTTAAATATTATGCTATAAATTCCATTTTAATTTATTGCAATCGAATCATGAAACCCTCATAGTTTTATGGCCATAAAAACTGACTTATGCCTTTCATCTCTTTTCTTCATCTCTCTTATTGTCTTTCCCCATTCTTTGGTTTTCTGTTCTTGCTCCATTATTGGTCTCGGCCACATGATGTAGTAGCAGTTCCTTCAGGTGCTAGAGATGCAAGAAAGCAAGGAGGAAGAAGGGGATGCGGCTAGTACCGGGTCCGACCAAAGCTCATTCAAAAAGGCATGTTATTCAGAATATGAGTCATAGGAATTTTTAGAATGATTTGCATATTTTAAGGACTAGTTTTAGAGTAAATTTTACATTATACATGGTAGAATTCATGCTTTATGTTTGGACTAGAAGATCTAAGATTTTATTCCTAAAAATAAATGATGACTATCGGATGCCTTTTCATGTGATTTGCATACAATAGCCTTGTGATAGCATGAATCTATAATTTATGACATGTTGAGTTTAGTTTAAGCATGATTGTCACAAAGAATATTATTTAGTGGTCTTTGAAAAGGTTAGATTCGAATGATATTATTAGAGATATGTTCATCTTCCTTATTTGATAGAAACAAGATAGTTTTTACTTATGATTGTATATGATATTTTGAATATGAATAGGATGAGATTTATGCTATGATATTATTAGAGATTTATGTTCATCTTCCTCATGTTTAGATTTATGTTTTGCATGAAGAGCTGATTGAAAATTTAAAGATTTTTACTACTAAAATAGGTGACTGATCCTCGATCGGGCATCCGAATCATCTCTAAAAAATATAGCAACTATCGGATATAATTTTGATTGATCAAAGTGATCAAAATATAAATTCATCGTTAATAAAGATAAAAGATGAGGGTTATCACTGCCTACATAAAAAGGAAGGTTATCAACCTTATGTGAGGCGCTTCTCGTGAAGGTTATTGGCTTGTGTGAGGCACTCCACCTTATCTAAGGATGTTATTAGCCTTGTGCGAGGCCGTCCTCTCCCTTTACGGGCACATGTCGTGGCACAACACTTATGTATTTGCAATGGTACTTTCTAAAAGTAGAGAGTTCTTTCAACTCATGAAAAAATTAAATGAATGACTAAAGATGAATAGAAGGACAATGCCCTTATGAATATGAATATGAAATGAACTGAGAAAAAAAATGAATGGAACTATGATGATCCCCATGTATAATATAAGTTCTTCATTATGTTATTCTTCATGCTTATTTCTCGTGCATCATCTCTATGGTCTATTATGAATTCACAGTTAGTTTTATGTTAATGGTTAATCTTACCCTCTTGTGTAATCCTCGTAGGTACCTAAAATATTTACGAGCCAAATTGACTCAGGTGCACGTGATTATCATAAGGTCTATATAGAGTCTTATTTTACTATTTTAGAGTTGCATGTAGTTGCATGCATGAGACCTATTGAGTTGTTCTATACGACGGACTTTATATACCTAATGTGATGTTGGACATTGTTAGGATTTCTGCACGAAAGAAATTATGCACCACGAAAAAACATGAGAAATTTAAGGCGACGCAAAATTTTATTAGATGGAAGAATCAGAAAAGGATTACATGATCAGAGATGATTTTCTCTTTGGACCCGTAGGGAGTTTATATAAGCACTCCTTTTCACAGATAATAGGAATTACAAACTGACTGAGATTCTGAATTAATCTCCAAAAATAAGATACCTATTTTGTGATAAAGAAATAAATCAAATCCGAATCGCATACATGATGCTTCTAAAAAAATTTCATCCAAGGAGCTTCACCCCCTTCACCTCCCACAAGGGGATCCCACTGGATCATTCCTTGACTTCCCAACAGACTTGCTCACAGGACAGCGAGACCCTCTAGGAGAAATCTGCTGAAACATCTAACTAAGATGATGGATCATATAGGATTATAACTGGGTTCAGATTTAAGGCATTATCAACAAATCTCCACCTTAACTTGAATCCTCCAATTAGATATTTTATACTCTCTGCCGCCGCTAGTCCCAATTGGGGATTACTGTCACCTATCAATATTTAGTAAGTCCAAACAATGTTGAAACTTGCTAGTAGGAACCGATTTGATGAATATGTCTGCTGGATTATTTTTTGTGCCGATCCTTTTCACCTTGATCATCTTCTCAGTGCGGATGAAGTGATACATGACGTTGATGTGTTTACCATAATGCACTTGATCCTTGACTAAATATATTGCACTTAAACTATCACAATACACTATAGCCTGATCTTGTTGTAGTCCAAGATCTTCGACAAGGCCTTTTAACCAGATGACTTCCTTAGCAGTTTTTGTCAATGTCATGTACTGCCTCTGTGATAAATAATATAACTGATGGCTGGAGTGTGGTTTTCCAACTGATAACAGAATTGTCAAGAGTAAAAACATAACTTGTCATTAATATTCTTCCATCAACATTTGCAGCATAATTTGAGTCTGAATAACCTACAACCAAACACTCTTTTCCACTTCTATGAATGAGGCCAATGTCAGACGTTCCTCTCAAATATCGGATGATACACTTTATTGCCTGTCAGTGCTACTTCCTTAGATTGCTCATGTATCTGCTAACCACACTATCGACATGCGCAATATCAGGTCTTATGCATATCATAGCATACATCAAGCTTCCGATTGCACTGGCATATGAAACTCGAGACATAAATTCAGTTGCAAAAATGTGCACATTTGAAACTAATATAGTACTTAAGGTCTTCGCTGCAGATATACCGAACCTAGATAAAATTTTATGAGTGTAACTTTTCTGAGACAGAAAGAGTTTATCCTTTACATGATCCCTATATATCTCCATTCCTAAAATCTTCTTTATTGCACCAAAATCCTTCATATCGAATTTTGCACTAAGAAGTTTCTTCAAATTCTGAATATCTTCCATGTTCTTGACAGCAATCAACACATCATCAAAGTACAAGAGTAGATAGATGGTAAAATAACTCTCCACCTTCTTGTGATAGACGCAACAATCATAAGGACTCCTGTTGAATCCCTTACTGATCATAAAATTATCGAATCTCTTGTACCACTGCCTCCGTGATTGCTTCATGCCATATAATGACTTCTTCAATCTGCACACTTGGAATTCTTTATTTGAAATAGAAAAACCCTCTGGCTGACTCATAAGAATATCTTCTTCAATTTTCCCATGTAGAAAAGCTGTCTTCACGTCTAATTGTTCGAGCTCCAAATTCTGATGTGCTATAGTGACAAGTAGCACCCGAATGGAAGTGTGTCTGACAACTAAAGAGAAGATCTCGTTATAGTCTACTCCTTCTTTCTGACTGTAGCATTTAGCAATTAGACGTGATTTAAATCTGATGCCTTCAGCTTCTGGACTTCCAACATTCTTCTTGAAAATTCACTTGCATCCAACGACCTTTCTACCTTTTGGTAGCTTGATTAACTCCTAAGTCTGATTCTTGTAAAGAGACTCAATCTCTTCACTCATTGTTGCAATATACTATTCTGATTCTACACATATGATAGCATTCTTATAATTCGATGGCTCTAGCGACTTCACCTCTTCAACTATTTGGAATGCATATGCAATTATGTCTTTAAAGCCATAACGCTTAGGAGGACCGACTTGCCTGCGAGTACGTTCTGCAGCTAGACTTGTCATTGTTTCTTCTGTTTGCTCCTCAAGTTGAGGTTGTTCAGCTTGATGAGATTTTTCTGTCTCATTCTGAATTGGAGTTAATTCAAACTCCACATATTTGTTGACACCATCCTTTATTGAATCAACAACATCTGATTTTTGCTTGAGTATAAACATCCCATCAAAAGATATATTTCTGCTGTGAATAACCTTGTGCTCTGAGGAAGACCAAATTCTGAAGCCTTTTACACCTGCACCATATTCCACAAAAACTTCTTCTTTGACCTTTGATTCCAACTTTCCTTCGCTGACATGATAATATGATGGACAGCAAAAAATTTTCAAATTAGTATAATCAGCGAGATTACCTGTTCATACCTCAATAGAAGTCTTCAAATCGACCGCGGTTGCAGGACTCCAATTGACAAGTTAGCATGTTGTGCTAATAGCCTTAGTCCAGAATGACTTGTTCAGACCAAAATTAGAGAGCATGCATCGTGTCCTCTCCAGAAGTGTTCTGTTCATGCGTTTGCTACGCCATTCTGGTATGGTGTATTTCTAACGGTGCGATGTCTGGTAATGCCTTCATCCTTGCAGAATCGATCAAATTTAGACGAACAGAACTCCAAGTCATTATCGGTATAAAGACGTTTCACTTTTTTCGATGTCTGATTTTCCACTAGAATCTTCCATTGCTTGAAAATTTCGAATGCCTCACTCTTGTTCTTCATCATGAATATCCATGTCATTCTTGAGTAATCATCTATCATAGATAAAAAAATATCTAGAACCTACAAGAGATAGACACGAGAGGGGCTCCAACGGTCAGCGTGGATGTAATCAAGTGTTGCCTTCGTTTTGTATACGACTTTGCTGAATTGATGTCATTTTTGCTTGCCGATTTCAAAATCCAATTTCAAATATCTTTTGGCCATCCAAAAGATTGTGCTTGCTGAGTGATGCATGCAAAATATAACATATAATTAGTCATGCATTTAATCACATTTCGATTTCTTTTCATATAACATGCATTAATTCATGGCCTTACTTGCTTTAATTTTATAAAAATGAAAATCTATCCAAATTGTATGTTTTATTGCAAAAAATTGAAGAGAATCGAGTTAGGAATCTACAAAAACAAATGACACTCAAATCGGAATTAAAACAGAACCAAAAAGTACAAATTAGTGAAGGCTGCCAGTGCTAAGTTGAATATAACGAGCCGTTATATGACCATAACGGCCGTAACAGCAAAGGCGTGAACAACCCGTTACGGCCCGTTAAAAGGCTCAATTTTGAGTCAGAATCCAATTTAGACACTGTAAGGGCCGTTACAGAGCTGTTGTGGGTCGTAACGAAGGCTGTTTTCGAGATTTCTTTGACTTTTATTGGGAATTTCAAGTCCAGATCGAACCCAAACTTTGAAGGAGTTTTGGATAGTTTTAAAAACCTATCAAAGTCAATTCCGAATTTACTCTTTTTAACAAGAAAAGACTTCGAATCAAATCAAAACTCTACTAAAACTCTCGAGACCCCTGGAGGCTATAAATAGAGATCATAGAAGACAGAAAAATATGTGCTTGAGACCTGAGAGCCGTGCTACATTGCAGAGGCAAATTTTAGAGTTTTTTCGGTGTTTGTTTGGGAGAAACTGCGGAGCAACTTAGTGCGTACTCTGCAACGATCTAGAGACCATTGAAGGCGAAGAGTTCTATCTCCTAATCATTGTTTGGATGCTCTTTACTCAGATTTCATTATTTTTATCTTTTATGTAATAGAGATATTTAGTTTATTGAGAAAACTGCATGAACCATTATTAGATTTGAATTAATTTAGTATTTCAGTTTATTTTGATTATGATTGTTGTGCTTAATGCTTTTTACTCAGATTATTATATTTTGAGATAAGATTACAAATCAGATTTGGGGTGGCTAGTTTTAGGATTTAATAATTTTTAGCGAATCGATTCTTAACTTAAAGTTGAAGCAATCATAATACAAATCTAGTAACTCATCATATGTGCTAGATTTTGTGCGGTCTATTAATTTTTACCAAGCGAGAATAACTGTTAGTTTAGGAATTACAACTTAATGTATCTTAATATATTTCTTAACTGAAGATTAACTCATGGTTTGTGGTCTTAAGTTTTACGGGAATTAAGATAATTTGATTTACTTAGCGTAGAGGCCAATAATTTAAGTAATCATAATCCGTCTTAAGAACTTGACTTGTTTATCATTGTTATAATTCAATCATCATCATGATTCATATTAGTTAATAATTCATAATCCTTAGGCTCAACACCAATTTATTTTATTTTTTGTTATTTAATTTTCTGCACATTTATTTTCTATCTTCATATCACGTACACCATTTTCTTCTCTTAGTAGATTATTAGGATAGATTAAATTTAACTAGTTCCTCGTGGGTTCGACACTCTACTCTTTACTTTATTACTTGTAACGACTAGTGCACTTGCTAACAATTTATTGTTACAAAATTAATGCGTCACTGAGGATATCCATCCCTTTCTGACTCATATGTCCAAGTCGCATGTGCCACGACTTAGATGCTTCTGATTCTGATTTGGATGAACTACCTACTGCAGTCACGTCAAAAATTACTGTGCCTTATAATATGTACAAGGACTTTTACCCAACTCCTGTCATGACTTCAACATCACCCTTGGTGACCGTGAGAACATCTCTTGCAACATTCATCCGACATTCTTTGGAGTTCAAAACTCATAACAATATCAGATTTTTTTAAGTTGCAGAACATGACGGATCTCTGTCAATGTCCTCACCCGATTGTCATGAGTTCTGCTTCTTCCTATACCTATGAATTCCATTGGACTCAGAAATGAGACATTGGAAGAATCTTTTTGGTCTTATGCCTTTTTGGATCTTCCTCAATGTCCCGGCTATTCACGGAACGTGAAAAGCAGATGATTATTCATCTGCTTCCGGAAGAAATCGAAGAATTTCTTGGTGCCACAAATGCCCTACAAAAAAGAAGAATCCTAGAACAAAATGGGAAGTCGCTAACCAACTTCTAGGAGAGACATAATTGACTGCATTGATCTCGGATATGGAAAGGGATGTTTTTATGTCAGCAACAGAAGCCCAAGCTCATGGCATTGTCCTTATTTGGCCACTCCAGGAGCAACTGTTCATGGTCATTATGGAGAAATCCTTTACGAAGGAGACTAAACAGGAACAAGAGGGATCCACCGAAGAAGACCCTTTCCTTTGTTAGGAAGAAAAGGAGGATCCGGACAAAATAGATGAAAAGGAAGATATCCGAGTGAATGGAAAGGAAAAAACAAAGCATGAATTCCACTTATCAATTGAGTCGATTCTATCTATTTTATATGATGCATCATTGCCCATGATGACGTTTCCACCATCAATATTCTGAAGTTGAGAACCACTATCCGTGCGGAGACATATGATAGGAACATCCTAAGTCGAAAATCCAACTCTCATCCAAACATCTATGGTCGGACACCATGAGAGTCAAATCGTCATCAGATTCGCTATTCTGGTGTGCTACTGCAGCAACCGTGTCCTTCTTTTCCTTGGCGCAATCTTTTTTCAGTGATCCGATTCTTTGCAATAGTTACAGATGTCATTCGAATTGACGTTCTTCTTCTTCGACTTACTCTTTTTAGGGTTTGTCTTCTCTGCGATTGTTATCAACCATGCGGCCTGAGTCTCCATAGTCTTGTCAGATGCCATATGACGAAATTTACGAGTATGTAAACGCGATCTTACTTCTTTTAAAGTAATTGTGTTTCTTTCGATGATAAGAGACTGAACGAAATTTTCGTATGACAGAGGAAGAGACACCAACAGAAGTAGGAAAGTATCTTCATCCTCAATCTTCACATTTATGTTTCGTAATTTCATCAATAGTATATTCATCTAATCAAAATTATCTTTTAGAAGGGTACCTTTTTGCATGCAGAGGGCAAACAAACCATGCTTCAACAACAACTTGTTGGTCATGTAGAGACTCTCAAATTTCGACCACAGACCAGTCATCATTTTTTATCGGCGACTTCGATAATCACCTCGTCCGCCAGACACAACATGATCATAGATTGCGTCTTCTCCTCTTGTGCCACCAAATTTGTGAGGTCGAACTTCTTTTCTTTGCCCTTTGAGTCTTTCTCCTTTGGTTTGTTCTTCGGCACGTTCGCGAGCGGCGTCCAAACTCTTTGTTGTTTTCTTGATGTTGACGTTGTGCGATGTCATCTCTATGCCTGATGGAGAATCGGCGATGAAGCTTCGCTCTTATATCAGTTTGTTAGAATTTCTGCACGAAAGAAATTATGCACCACGAAAAAATTTGAGAAATTTAAGGTGACGCAGAATTTTATTAGATGGAAGAATCAAAAGAGGATTACAAGATCAGAGATGATTTTCTCTTCGGACTCGTAGGGAATTTATATAGACACTCCATTTCACAGATGATAAAAATTACAGACTGAAATAGAGAGTTTATATAGACACTCCATTTCACAGATGATAAAAATTACAGACTGGAACTTTGAATTAATCTCCAAAAGTAAGACATATATCTTGTGATAAGGAAATAAATCAAATCCGAATAACATACAGAATACCCCTAAAAAATTTTTGCCCAAGGAACTCTGCCCCCTGCACTCCCGCATTGGGGATCCCCTTGGATCCCTCTCTTGACCCCCCATAAGCTCGCTGACAGAACAACGAGACCCCCGTAAGAAAAATCTGTTGAAACACTTGATTAAAAAGGGAAATCATATAGAATTACAATTAAGTGCGGCATTATCAACAAACATGATGATGTACTTTTACATTTCATTTATCACTTTAACTTTTGCATTTTCATATTTAATTATTATAATATTTTATTTTAATATTTTTATTTATGTGTCATTTTATTGATTATTTAGAGCAAAGAAGTATCGAAGAAGTATGGAAGAAGTATCGAAAAAAATAACGCCGTATCACCACATGGGAGGGTCAAAATTAGAAACGATGATTACACCTTTTTTTAATAAATTGTCTGCAATACAAAGTACATATAACTCCCTCAACTATTTGACGAAAAGAAATATGTATATTTACACAAAAGACTGGCCACACGCACACACAAATTATGGCATAAACTTATAGAAGGCATTGTACTTTATGAATCCAGATAAAAACGTCGTCGGGTCATAACTTAAGTTCTTGGGGTATGACATTCTGCAGGGAGATCGGAGCTATTCATCAACAGAAAGTAGTGTCTGGACTACAAGATCCATTGTTGGCCTTTGGCTCCTTTCTACTTCCAAGCAAGAAATAGATGTCTCCAACATGACCTCTGCCTGCCTGATGTTGAATTGCCCATTCAATTTAATATCAACAAAACCTCCAATCCATGACTTGTCTTCAGTGGCCAGTTTCATCTTCATTGACCTCATTAGGCTAATCAGATCCATATTGAATTTGCTTCCTTCCTCATCAAACATCAACCTGGAGATCCTGCACCCTATGACCAACTCCAGAAGCACCACTCCATAGCTGTAGACATCAACTTTCGAGGTTATTGGCAAATTTGAAGTCCACTCAGGTGCCATATATCCCCTTGTTCCTCGAATGTGTGAAAATTTCCAATCAACTGCACCCCTTTTAGTCAGTTTCGCCAATCCAAAGTCTGCAATCTTAGGCTCGAAATCTGAATCCAAGAGGATGTTTTCAGGCTTGATGTCACAGTGAATCACCCATTCGAGGCATTCATGATGAAGATAAGCCAAGCCTTTTGCCACCCCTGTCGCAATTTTATACCTCTCCTTCCATCCAAGTATGCTGCCTGTGTTATGGTCATCAAAGAGGTGCTTGTTTAACGCACCATTTGCCACGTACTCTGCCACCAAAAGCCTGTGCTTTCCTTCTGCACAGAACCCAAACATTCTCACTAAGTTCATATGGTTTATCCTGCCTATTAAGTTCAGCTCGGCTTGGAATTCTTCTTCCCCTTGAGACATGTCCTCCAGCTTTTTCACTGCCACCACTCTCTCATCATCCAAGGAACCCTTGAAAGCAGCTCCAGAAGCTCCCCGGCCAAGTTCATGCTTGAAGTTTCCAGTTGCTTTCTTCAGCTCCTTGTACGTGAATTTCTTGATTTGACCGAGTGTCACGCCATGCCCTTCTCCTACTGAAGTTGGCTTGTGACCTACTCTTGAGATAAACCACCATCCAGCAACTAGGAACAACATTTCAATGGCACCAAGTGCTAACACAAACGAATAAAAGTAGCTCCAATTAACTCTACTTCCTCTATTTCTCTTGTACACATCAGAAGACACGGCTGCTTCCTCGCTAATGTTGCATGTATTATCGCGTGAGGCAGAGAGAGCCACCTCAGTGGCTGCATTCTTAGGAACTTTTAAATACATCCTTGCTGTGTACCATGGAGATGACGCCCCACTATATAGGTCACCTTTAATATAGCACTCCCCTACGCCAGGCCTGTACAGTAAACCCACACAAAAGGCGTCATCTAGGCATATCTGTTTACATGTCTCCACTGATACCGGGGCAGGGGAAGAACGATCGTTGCTCCAATACAAAGTGTGCCGCAGTTCATAGAAGTCGAAATCATCTTTATCACCTGAGAAGTTAAATTTGGGCTCACATCCCTTGCTCCAGTCACCTGGCTTTCGCATCTCATAGTACGGAGGACATGAACAGGAGGGTTGCGACTGCGGCGAATACGAACAAATCCCATTCCTGCCGCACAGGCCATGCACATGGCAGAGCTGTCGAATCGCTTCCCATGTAACTGACCACGTTCCTGAGGTGTCATTCAGACTATACAAGCGAAGGTTACCATCGCGGTCCAAGGTCATCCTCCTCAAGATCCCATGGCCCATGTCACAAGCATCAAATGTGTAATTATCGCTTGACACAAACTGTCCCATGGTATCCAAAATTGCAAACCTTGAACTGTTATAGCTGTTCCTAAGATTTTGCTTCAAGGAATAATAGTTATTAGGCCAGTATATACTTGAGGTCTCGTTATAAATGAGCTTCAACACATTATCGTTGTCGAAATAGAAGCTAAAGAACCCTGAAGATAGTGACCCATTATCAACCGCAGATACCAACTTAGTTGTTTTTGTCATCGGTTGTAATGCAAGAAGGGTATCAGTAGGATAATCGAAGCTTTGCCAAATAATATTACCTCTGGTATCCTTCACCACCAGGTTTCCTGTGTCAAGAAGCTCGACCTGTTCCACCTGTGTATCCTTTGTGTTGGTGCTCCAGACCACCATGCCGTTGGCATCTGTCAGCACCAAGCCTCCATCCTCTCGCACGGTAATTCTTGAACCATGGCCATTGATGGGCTGATCTCGATTTGCACTCCACACAACTGTTTTCTCAATGGAGTTTGAGACCCAGATGGAGAATACATATGCATTTGTGCCCACCAGGTAGAATCCACAAGCATAAGAACCATTTGACAATACCACAACCTGCGATTCTTTCTCTGCAAATAGTGAATATCCCGTAGAGAGAAAACTCTCAGATGCTACTGACGCAGGAAGGAGAAGAGACAGGAAATTAATAAGACAGAACATGACAAGAGGAGTGCTGTTCATGTTGCTAGAAAAATATTTTGCTGGAAAGAAACTTATTTGTTGCACCGATTGAAGAATCAAACGTATGACAGATCGAAGAAACTTTTTGCTCGACAGCACTGTTGGTACGGAAACAAGACAAGAAAACCTTTTTTTCCTTCCTTTCTGTATTTGACTTGTACCTTTTCTTTCTCCATCAATATGGCCATTAATGGTTGAAGTGCAAAATTATTCAGGTATAAAGTCATAGTTTTGACGCATCAGCGGCCACATCAACAACCAACTTCGCAGATTTAAAGCACGTCGTTTTCCAATTGAGGAATTCAAGAGAATTGGTCATCAGATTTGAATTCAAGTTAATATTAACGAAAGAAAAAAGTCTGCGCCAGTCACTTTTAATGCTTAGGCTTGGGTATCTGGATATGATAAATCGTTTTGATTGCAATTTGCAAGTCATTTTCTATTTTTTTTTCAGCCCTTTGAAAAGCTATGTAATTCAACTCATGCGACACTCATTGTCCAATCATCGAATTTTACTAATTCGATTAGATTTATTTCGTGTCATATATTTGACGGTAAAAAATATTCTACATTAAAAAAAACTCGAACTCGATATTTTATTTAAACAGGAGAAACTTTTTGATGGTTGAATTTATCCCTTTCGAAGCTCAAAATGGTTGTTATGTAGCTGTTCCTGTGTACTCCACCAGACTCCAGTCCAAGAGACGCACTCCAAAGAAATGCGAGAGAAAGAATTGGGATGCGAGTTAGGATTGAATCGGTTCGAATTAAAAATTTTAAATCCTATCTACACTTAATGGTACGAGTTTTTTTATGTAAATTATTTTCTAAAACTTAATTTAAGGCTTTATATAATTTAAAATTTAATATACATGAAAATAAAGTATTTTTAATATATATAAATATCTAAAAATATTTTAATCTTTAGAATAAAATATTCAATGCTTTTTATATTAAATTAAGAAAAAAATGGAGATGTTTCCTCTTTAAAGGAGGAACACCGTGTTCTCTGTTTTTTTATTCATTAGATTAAAAATCTATGAATCATATTTTATGGATTTAATGTGTGTCCCCCCAACTTAGATGGGAGACTTTTCACCCATTAAACGGCGCTCGTCCGATGCGAATCGGACGGGCGCGCATCTAAGCCGACCTCATCTAGCGTGGAGGCCGATTTATTGATCGGTCCGACGAAGTGAAAAACCGCGCCCGGTCCGGTTCGATGCGTCGCGGTACAAAAGCGCTGGGTAAAATTTTTTTACCCATATGTCGTCGCGCTCTCTCTCTCTCCTCTTCTCTCATCTCGCTCTCTCTCATTTGTCGTCATCGCGCTCTCTCTCTCGCTCTCTCTCGTACCGTCGGATCCCAGCGCCTCTAGCTAGATCCGCTCGAATCCGGCCAGATCCATCCGGATTCGGCCAGATCGCACGGATCCGACCCCCTGTTGCGCTCGCACGCCGCCGGCCGGCCACCCGCCCGCCCTGCCACTCCTGCAGAGGATCGCGCTGCCGCCCGCCCGCCGGCCACCGTAGAGATGATCCACGCGACGGTAAGATTTTTTCACTTCTTTTACTCTCTCGCGCTCTCTCACCTCTTTTACTCTCTGGATCTCAGCGCCCGCCAGCCCTGCCGCTCCCGCCGAGCGCCGCCCCGCGCCGCCGCGCCGTCCCGTCATTTTTTTTTATGTTAATCTCCGTTAATCATGTAATAGTGATTAATAACACTTTTGTAAATTCTTCATTTTTTGTGTTAAGCATGTTAATTCTTTATTTTTTGTGTTATGTTGGAAACTAGTTAAACATTCGTTATGTAAAATTCTTGGATTTGTTATGTAAAATTTTTGTTCAAGTCGGTTTTGTACAATGCATTCTGATTAATTACACTTGATAAATTCAAAATGTTCTTATCGTTTAATTCTGATTAATGGATGTGTTAATCTTATCATTTACGCCTCACGCCGCCAAGCATCCCCACTGACCAAACGCCGCACGTCCTTCGTTCATCTGTAATTTTTTTGGTTCATTCATAAGATTTAAAGTTACGAAGTCGACTTCTATTTCATCTTCGCAAATCAAACTGCAAGAATTAGCTCATTGAGTTCATGAGATGCTTAGAATTGTGTACATATATATGGATTTATGGACCATAAAATGATCCGAAAAGAATACTATTCAAATGAACGAACAAAATGGAGAGAATTTCAGGAGCTATTCGAGGTTTTGAGGCATTGTACAAATCCGACTTGAACAAGAATTTTACATAACGAATCCAAGCATGCATTAACGAATGTTTAACTAGTTTACAACATGAATTAACACAAAAAATGAAGAATTAACATGCTTAACACAAAAAATGAAGAATTTGCAAAAGTGTTATTAATCACTATTACAGGATTAACGGAGATTAACAAAAAAAATGACGGGACCGGGGCGGCGCTCGGCGGGAGCGGCAGGGCGGGCGGGTGGCGGCGCGGTCCTCGGCGGGAGCAACAGGACTGGCGGGTGGGCGGCGGCGCGGTCCTTGGCGGGAGCGGCAGTGCTGGCGGGTGGGCGGCGGCGCGGTCCGCGGCGCGAGCGACAGGGCGGGCAGGCAGGCGGCGGTGCGGTCCTCGGCGAGAGCCGCAGGGCGGGCGGGCGGGCGGGCGGGCGGCGGCGCGGTCCTCAGCGGGAGCGGCAGGGTGGGCGGACGGCGGCGAGGTCCTCAGCGGGAGCGGCAGGGTGGGCGGGCGGACGGCGGCGAGGTCCTCAGCGGGAGCGGCAGGGTGGGCGGGCGGCAACGCGGTCCTCGACGGGAGTGGCAGGGCGGGCGGACGGGCTGCCGGCGGCGTGCGAGCGCAGCAGGGGGCAGATCCACTCGGATCCGGCTGGCCGGAGGTGCTGAGATCCAGAGAGTAAAAGAGGTGAGAGAGCGCGAGAGAGTAAAAGAAGTGAAAAAATCTTACCGTCGCGTGGATCATCTCTATGGCGGCCGGTGGGCGGGTGGCAGCGCGATCCTCGACGGGAGTGGTAGGGCGGGCGGGCGGCCGGCCGGCGGCGTGCGAGCGCAACAAGGGACGGATCCGTGCGAATTTGGCCGGATCCGGGCGGATCTGAGTGGATCTGGCCGGAGGCGTTGGGATCCGGCGGTACGAGAGAGAGCAAGAGAGAGAGCGCGACGACGACAAATGAGAGAGAGCGAGATGAGAGAAGAGGAGAGAGAGAGAGCGCGACGGCAAATGGGTAAAAAAATTTTACCTGGCCGCTTTTGTACCGCGGCGCATCGAACCGGACCGGGCGCGGTTCTTCACTTCGTCGGACCGCCGTTTAATGGGTGAAAAGTCCCCCATCTAAGTTGGGGGGACACCCATTAAATCCATTATTTATTTTCATTTAAAGACTTTAAATCTGATTCATAAATTCTTAATCTGATGAATGAGAAGAAAGAAGACATTGTGTCCCTCATTTAAAGAAGTGACACACTCATTAAATCCTTATATTAAATATAAATATATATTAAAGTTATGATTTAATGATAAATATTTTATAATCATTTTGGTTTTGAAATAAAGCTTATTGAAATTTTATAATATTTATAAAAAAGTAAAAGTAATAAATATTTGAGCACAAAAGTTTGGATTAAATTAATAATCCTTACCTACCTTAGTTTGGATTGGGCTGAGACTATTGTCTTAATTAATTGCGATGGTGATGTGTAATATCTTTCCCATGGGCACTAGAAAATATGATGAACTTTATCTGAAATTTTAGAGAATATCGTTCTAAGAAATAAATTTATCATGTTTCTAAGAAATAAATTTATGTGTTAACTCAAAATTTATTTATACCCATGAATCTTAATTCTAAAGATACGTGGTTTTAGATCAGTGCCGTAAAATTTGGCCCGGCCCGGTCGGTCTGACCGGTCGGATCGGTGTCCGGGAGAGAAAATGGGTCATGGGTCGGTCGAGACCCGGCTGACCTTTTACCCATGTTGACCCAGTCAAATTCGGTCAAAACTTGAGTTTGATCGGCCGACCCGTCGAGTTCAAGAAATCCGGCCGGTCCAATATTTTTTTAATTTTTAAATGGTCAAAACTTAAATAGCTGAACAAGAACCTTTAATCGCATCTTCTCGTGTCGTTTTGATTTCGATAGTTCAACCATAACCCGACAGCTTTAATGAATTTTGATGGTGGGTGGAAGATTCGATGAAATGATAGCATTTCGATGATGAACGAGAACATCAATCTTTTAATATTTCAGCTTATCTCCTAAGTTGGGCGCCAATTGAATATGATCGGTCATACATCATAATTTCTTAGATTGCATTATGAGTAAAGTACATTATCATTAGTAATATAAAATATATGTATACTAATTTTACCCATATATTATATTCTATCGGTCCAACCCGATCCTGACTCGTCGATCAATCCGGGTCCCTAGGTCAAGTTTTACAGCGTTGTTCTGAATATTATTTTATTCATTTGAAAATAAAACCGAGTGAGTAGTTTATCCCTCCATCGTCGTCTTCCTTTCTTGCTCTTCAATCTTTGTGTATTCAAATTGCAATCACCAATGGTGCCAAGTTTGTGACACCTTCATGTATGTCATTCCCATTTTTTAGTCATTTCATTTAGTTCTTATCTTCAGATTATTTAAAGTATCAAATTTAATTCACAAGTAAATGGAGCATGAGGTTTAGTTTTAGTATTTATAAAAATAAAATAAAATTTCATGAAAAAGTCAAAAGAGAAAAAAAAAACAAAGGTACGAGAAGAAGACGAGGTCTTGAAGTATTGACTTTTGGTATGTGTAATAAGATAAAAGCAATTTGCATGATAATTTTTTATAATTTAATGTGGTTGACGTTACACCGAGAAAGATATAAGATAAAAGAAGAGTTATGATTTATTTATTTATTTATTCTTACTAAAGAAACTAGTAAACTTCTATGCGTTTTGCACAACTATAAAATTTTTACTCAAAGTATTATAAAAATAGAAAAGTATAATAAAACATAAGATAGATGAAAAAATTAAATATATAAACGATTCAAATATTTAAAAAATACATTATTATGATAACAATTATGTATAAATATAATTGTATATAAAGTAAATAATAAAAAAATATGATTAAATATAGAACCATATTGTCATCCCCAACTATTTGTAAGATGAATAATATTAAATAGTAACAATCATATTATCTATCATTTTATTTAGTTTTAACGTGTGCAGTTAACAAGTTAAAAAGTGGGAGACCTTATGTGATTTCAGTGGGGTAAGAAGAATAGATTTAAAAAATAATTAGAAATTAATGAGAAACTAAAAAATTTGAGAAAAGATATATATGAATGGTGAAATGTCAGGAAGCAAAGCTCTCTTTGGCAGATTGAGCTCCGTATCTTTTTGAAAAAAAAATTTACTAAATACTCTCTAACTTCAATCTATAACAAAACTATCTTTCAACTTTAAACTTATTTCACTAAATGTCCTTTTCACCGGTTATAGGCTGCTATCCAATCGGTCGCGTTGCTGATGTGGCATCTTCTCTCTCCTAACCACAAGCATTTCACTGATGTCGATGTGGCAACATAAAAAATAAAATAATAACTAAAAAAATGAAGCATTGTCAACGGTAGTCCAGCAGTCGATGCTCCTCCTAAGCACGCCGATGAAGAGAATGTGGTGCAGGGTCATCCCAAAGTGCGCCGGTTGTTAGCGGCCGAGGCTCCCCCGCACAACTCTCTCTCCTACTCTTTTGTTCTCATTCTTTTCTACTCTGTCTCCGGTGAAGGGCAATCCAGATGACCCACTCTGGCAATATGTTCCTCCTCATGCACCGGCGATCCATCTCCGGCTCCTGCGAGCCATCTCCCGCTCTGGCGACCCAACTCCCACTCTGGCCTCCCATTATTGATGGTCGTTGCAAGTTGAATATAACTTGCTACATCGTTGCAAGCCAAATATGGCTGTGTCCGACCGCTAGAGGTCGAATCTGGCCGGACGAGATCGTAGAGGAGGAGGAGGAGGCGGAGGAGGAGGGGGGGGGGGGGGAGGTCTCAACCCCCCTTCTTTGTGTGCGTCGGCATCGATGATGCACCTGTTGTCCCCTGTCAAACCCGTCGACGTGCGACTGAAAATCTCCTCCCACCACCTGTACACCATCTTCCTTGACGTGAACAGCAAGTTGCACTCTTTGATTTTCATCGGACATTGTCGGGAGGTGGGAGAGGTCAGTCAACGTGAACTTGTCCGTGGAAAGCAACCGGCTGTCATCCAGCCTCCTGTCCTAGATGTCTAGGACCTTGCTAAGATCCTTCTTGCTCTGCGCGATCTTGTCCTTGTCCTGCTCCATCTTCATGAACGACTCTATCTAGCCACTGCTCGATGATCGCCCGCTCGAGCGTGCTTAGGGTCCTGGTTGCCCTGCTCCATGTATGTCTTAGCCAAGTAACGACATATGTCTCACGATGACATTATGATAAAGTTATACATTGAAAGAACTCCGCAAGGTATATATGCATGCATCAATCCCCTTGAAAGAACCCGACGCTCATCCCCCCTGCTAGTGTCCTGGGGGCTTTTCCTGGAGCACGTCGAGTTATCTTACTTCATGTATTGTTTCATTTTCAATCAACTTTTGTACTTAGTTTTATTTCCAAGTGTGATAGTGACAGTTTTGTAATTTCTGCACTCCTAAAAAGTGCACTCCCCTAATTTGTCCTCCACATCACATGTCGTATAGAGGCCTCCCGGGCCTGCGGTATAGTAGGAGAAACCCACTAGTGCTCCTCCGAAGCATTGTAATCATCCATATTTTCTCAACAAAGATTTCAAGCTTCCATAAATCTAGCACCGTGCCTCGAGCGTGGGGTGGCAACCCACAAAAGAGTGTCCCAAAAGATTGACCGTTACGCCAAGGTGCCCGTTTGTACACAAACGCCTCAACCGAAGAAGCGTCCACTCGGGACCGTGCACTCCAAAAATTGTGGCATACGAAAAGTGGCATAAGGAAGCTTCCGCAAAGCGCTCAAAAGAGCTTGCCTAGACATTTGGCACGTCTAGGCGCCGCACGGGTCAGACGAGCGAAAAATGACTCCGTGACAAGTTGGTATCAGAGCAGCTTTTCTGAGACTGCTCAAGTTGACGTTCGACGATCAAGGTAAAATGAAGTCGAACTCGGAGATGACGAATGAACCCGTCGCACCGGAGAAGGGCCGCCGGGAGCGAGGGCGCGCCCGCTCGAAGGACGCCATGTTCGCCTTCGAGCAACGCCTTGACCAATTCTAATTGGACGTGGGCGAGATGCAAGACCAACTCGCAACGCACGAGCGAGAGTTGGAGAAGAGCATGGATCTCGCAACGGTGCGGGACGAGATGACGTCGTTGTATACAAGACTTGAGTCCTTGGATGCGACGATCATGGACATGCGGGAGACCTTGGACAATGGTCTCTCAAATATGCGATTCGACATGGAGCAAAAGTTCAAGACCATTCGGGAAGAGCTCAAGAGACGCTATGGAGATGGATGGCATCCCGAGACGCCCGACCCGCATGAGGCAAGAATTGATGTGCCAAAGCCAAGAGCCTACAAAGGCGAGCGGTCAACAAAGGAGATCAATGACTTCCTGTGGAACATCCGAAGATACATGGAGGCCTTGGACGTGATGTCTGAAGCGAGGATGGTGAAGACCGTATCCTTCTACTTGCAAGATGCGGCGAGTCTATGGTGGCAGTGTCATTGCGATGATGTGGAGCGTGGCAACTTTGATCCCATTGAGAGGTGGGATGACTTCAAGAGGTAGCTTACCAACTATTTCTGTCCTGCCAAGTTAAGACTGGAGGCCAAGATTGCATTGTTCAACATTTGCCAGAAGGGCACGTTGAAGGAGTACGTGAAAGAGTTCACTGAGTTCCGCCTACAGAATTCCCAAGTGGACGAAACAAGTTGCTGACGATCTTCGTGAAGGGTTTGATGCCATGGGCTAGGATGGAGTTGGAGCGACGAGACTGCCCCAACCTCCGCTCGCTAGTCGCCGCTGCTGATTCGCTCGTGTAGTACGCCAAAGCGAGCGCTCCACCACTAAAGCCCTCGAGCAAGGACGATGGTGAGGGAGAGAAGTCCAAATCGCAAGGAGGAAAGCCACACTATCAAGACAAAGGCAAGGGATACTAAGACAGGAAGCCCAACAATGAAAGATTGAAGAGGGACGGAAAGCCGCCAAAGCTTTGCTACATTTGCAATGGTTCACATTGTACGAGCGATTGTCTCAGTTCGATGCACGTCCTCAGCGCCATCAATGCCTCGAAGGGTCCTTCATCGGCTGCTCGACTTTATGCGGACATCGAGTTGAACGGGCAAGTCTTCAATGCCCTCATCGACACTGGAGCATCAGAGTTGTTCGTATTGGAAGTGGCCGCTAAGAAGTTGAAGCTGCCACTACATAAGACTAACGCCACGTTCAAGACGGTGAACGTGAAGTCTATCTCGACCACATAAATTTCTCCTGGAGTGAAGGTTCGTATCGGCAAATGGTCGGAAAGTTTTGACGTGACGGTGGCACCAGTGGATGACTACGAAGTGGTGGCGGACATCTCTTTCCTGCGACACATTGCTGCATGTGTCATCCTTCTCACCAACTCGATGGTCATCTTCGATCCCAAGAGACCTTACACGTCCCTATGAGGTCAAGCGGAGATATCAAACAGAAGACCCTCTCTGCCATACAAGTGGCGAAAGGGTTGCGCAAACAAGAGCACACCTTCATGGCGACCACCATCTTGGAAGATCCGAGGCCCTCCATTCCACCACCTCCCAAAGTTCTTGAAATCCTTGAGTACTTTGCGGACGTCATGCCCCCGGAACTCCCTAAGCGGTTGCCTCCGAAGTGTGAAGTGGATCATGTCATCGACTTGGTCCCAGGATCAAAAGCCCCACATGGAGTCCCCTATCGGCTCGCCCCTCCGAAACTCGCAGAACTCCGTAAGCAACTTACCGAACTATTGGATGCATGATATGTTCGGCCTTCAAAGTCTCCATATGACGCTCCGGTTCTCTTCCAGAAGAAGCATGACGGTTCCCTCCGAATGTGCATCGACTATCGGGCGCTCAACAAACTTACGGTGAAGAACAAGTACCCCATTCCTTTGGTGGCGGACTTGTTCGATCAACTTGACGGTGCAAGATGATTTACCAAGTTGGATCTTCGTTTGGACTATTGGCAAGTCCGAATTGCAAAAGATGATGCGCAGAAGATGATGTGCATCATAAGATACGGCTCCTACATGTTTCTTGTGATGCCTTTCGGCCTCACTAACGCCCCGGCGACCTTCTGCACCCTCATGAACAAGGTATTACAACCATTTCTTGACAGGTTCGTGATTGTCTACCTCGACGACATAATGATCTACAATCGCACCTTTGAAGAGCATATCGAGCACATTTGGTAAGTGTTCGAGGTGCTGCGGTAGAACGAGCTCTACGTCAAGCGGGAGAAGTGTACCTTCGCTCAACCGGAAGTGCACTTCTTGGGACATGTCGTCGGAAACGGAAAGTTGAAGATGGATGGCGCGAAGATTAGGGCCATCGTGGAGTGGCAGCCGCCTAAGCGGGTTCCCGACATGCGTTAGTTTCTCGGCCTGACGAACTACTATAGGCGGTTCGTCAAGAGGTATTCACATGTGACGACCCCTTTGACGAATCTCCTCCGGAAGAATGTGAAGTGAGAGTGAACGCCGACATGCCAGGAAGCGTTCGACACCCTCAAGAGGGTCATGACGGAGGAATCAGTGCTCGTCCTGTCAGACTACACCAAGCCCTACGAGGTACAGACAGATACTTCTGACTATGCCATTGGAGGAGTTCTTATGCAGGAGGGGCATTCGTGGCGTTCGAGAGTCACAAACTCAATGACCCAAAGTGGCGCTATGTCATTCAGCAGAAGGAAATGACCGCGGTAATTAATTGCCTTAGAACATGGTGGCACTACCTCCTCGGGTCATGATTTCACATCAAGATGGATAATGTCACGACAAGTTACTTCGAGACACATAAGAAGTTCTTGCCGAAGCAAGCAAGATGGCAAGATTTTATGACAGAGTTCGACTACGTCCTGGAGTACAAGCCTGGCAAGACGAATATCATTGCTGACGCCCTCAATCGATGCATAGAATTGGCGGCTATGAGCTCCTCTCAAGCCGACCTCATCGAGAGAATCAAGAAGGGATTGGAGTCAGATCCCACAGCGAAGAACTTGTTCGAGCAAGCGACGGAGGGCAAAAAATGCCGCTTTTGGACGGAAGATGGGCTGATCTTCATCAAGGAATGTCGCATCTATATTTCACTCTTCGACAACTTGCGGCACACTATCATGCATGAGTGTCATGACTCCAAGTGAGCGGGACATCCGAGCATCCGTCGCACTTTGACACTCATCAAAGACAACTACTTCTGACCAAGGATGGAGGACAACATTGAAGCTTTTCTAAAGACCCGCCTTGTTTGCCAGCGATACAAGAACATCAATCAAGTGTCCGATGGACTTCTGGAACCCCTGCCTATCCTAGAGCGTCCATGGAAAGATGTCTCCATGAACTTCATCACGGGTCTGCTCAAGTCTGAAGGGGCGGGTACCATCATGGTGGTCGTCGATTGGTTCTCCAAGTATGTCATCTTCGCCACTGGCTCCGCAAGTTGTCCTGCTACTGAAGCTGTAGAGCTATTTTTGAAGCATGTAGTGAAGTATTGGGGCCTACCACAAAGTATCATCAACGATCGGGATGGTCGATTCATTTTTACTTATGGAAGGAATTGTTCAAGATGACGGGCTCCAACCTGCATTTCTCAACATCACTTTATCCTCAAATCGATGACCAAACTGAGATGGTGAATTGTAACATGAAGATCTACTTGCGGCACTATGTGAGTGCCAATCAGAAGGACTGGGCGAAGCTACTCGACATCGCGTAATTCTCCTGCAACCTCCAACGAAGAGAGTCGATCAATTGAAGTCCGTTCGAGATAGTGACGGGGCAGCAACCTCTTACGCCCCAGGCCGTCGTCACTTCCTATGGTGGCAAAATTCTCGCCGCTCACCGCATGGTGAGGGAATGGCATGAGTAGAACGACATGGCGAGAGCATGTTTACACAAGGCATCGAAGCGCATGAAGAAGTAGGCGGACACCGTCCGACGGGACGTCATCTTTGAAGTCGGAGACTTGGTCCTCGTGAAGTTGGATCAGCATCTTCGACGAAGTGGAAAGAATCTACACAAGGGCCTCGTTAGGCATTACGAGGGCCCGTTCAAGATCCTGAACAAGGTAGGCAAGGTGGCCTACAAGTTGGAGCTCCCGCCTCAGATGCAACAACACCCCATTTTCCTTGTCAGCCTGCTCAAGCCTTTCGTCGAAGACTCTGAAGATCCGAGGCATGGGGTTTCAGACCGCGCTCCGCCGACCATCTGTCAGTAGTTCACTGATCAAGTTGAAGAAGTACTCACCGTCCGCACGAAGAATCGGAAAAAAAGAGTATCTTGTTCGATGGAGCGGAAGATCGGACGTCGACATAAGTTGGGAGACAGCTGAAGATCTGTGGCAGTTCAAGCAGAAGATTGAAGAATTCCAAGCTGCAGCTCCAGGAACGTCGCTGACTTGAGTGGGAGAGAATGTCCTAGGAGCTTTTCTCGGGGCACGTCGAGTAATCTTACTTCATGTATTTTTTCCTTTTCAACCCACTTTTGTACTTAGTTTTATTTCCAAGTGTAATAGTGGTAGTTTTATAATTTTTGCACTCCTAAAAAGTGTACCCCCTAGCTTGTCCTCCACATCACACGTCGTATAGAGGCCTCCCGGGCCTGCGGTATAGTAAGGGAGACCCGCTAGTGCTCTCCCGAAGCGTTGTAATCATCCCTATTTTCTCAACAAAGATTTCAAGCTTTCCTAAATCTAGCACCGTGCCTCGATCGTGAGGTGGCAACCCATAAAAGAGCGTCCCAAAGCGTTCCAAGCGATCGAGCGTTATGCCGAGGTGCCCGTTTGTACACAAACGCCTCCATCGAAGAAGCATCCGCTCGGGATCGTGCGTCCCAAAAATTGTGGCATACGAAAAGTGGCATAAGCAAGCTTTCGCAAAGCGCTCAAAAGAGCTTGCCTAGCGTTGGGCACATCTAGGCGCCGCACGGGTCGAACGAGCGAAAAATGATCCCGTGACACTAGCACCTGACAGAGAAAGGGGGGACCTCACACCCCCCTCCCACCTCGACCTCACCTTCATCGGTGCACAAGAGGGGTCGAGCATCCCCCTTCCCGCCTACCATCCCACAACATGTCGTGCCACCGTCAGACCTCAGTCGCCACTGCTGCATTTTGGACTTCACCAAAGTGGTCTTCCACACAAGATTTTTTTTTCATTTTTAGTTATTATTTTATTTTTTAATGTTGTCATATTGACAAAGGCTTGTGTGGAGGAGAGAAAAGATATCGTGTTGGTGTCACATAAACAAATTCAAAATTGAAGGACAATCTTGTTGCAAAGTAAAATTGGAGGATAGCGTTGGAAAACAATCAAACTTGGAAGATATTTAGCGTAATTTACCTCTATCTTCTTCCATTGTGCAGCTCATGGCTTTGGACAAAGGTGACGGGCTGAATATGAAGACGGGCTGAATATTTAAAGCTACACCGTCATCAAAGAAGATGTTCTAGAAAAGACAAAATTTGTAGGAGATGAAAATGATTGGCATAGTGTCTAAATATTAATAAAGTGACCTGGAACACATATCTCTCTTGATGTTAAGTCTGCATGGGAGTTTCTTCAAGGTTTGTGAAATAATATCTAATGCTATCATACGTTCTATTCTCTTCATATTCTCTTCGTCTTCAATGAAATCTAATTCTCTTCACCTTCTACTAAAATCTTCATTAATTCGTTAATTACTTTTGAATTTCAATTAGAAAGATGAGTTAAAAGAAACACATAAAAATAAAAAAAGTAATTATAGAAAGGGAAAGAGGACATCTATAATGGCATCCTCCCTACTAGGGAGGATGCTCCTCCCTATCCACCTGGCCGTTGGATCAAAATCCATGACTAAGGAGGTCATGTGTGGTTCCCTCTTCTTTGGTCGATTAAGCAAAGGGATTAAGCGGCTTTGCTCTCATCATCCGACATCACTCGCAATCGTCATTCGCCGCCCAACGTCACTCGCCTCCTCTCCCTCTGCTTCGCCCTTCTCTGTGCTTTCCATTGGGGAAAAGAGAGGCAACTGATTTTGTTCTTGGAAATCTTCTATGAATAGAATACTAGTGGTTGGAGAGAGAAAATAAATGGTAAGGGGGGCTGTCCATTCAAGTATTGTTAAAGTTTCTTCAGGTGATAAGGAAACATAACTGAACAATTGAAGTTTCAGACCCACATATACATATCTACTATGAGAAACTAGGAAAGGAGAACGATTGTTGTTTCAATTGTAGAGAAATTACCACTTACATTAGCTTGGCACTAGATCTAGAATTGTTGTGTCATGTCTTGGAACTTCCCAAAAAGCCTCAATTCCTCGCAAAAAAGCAATCATTTCATCAAAATTGAAAATTGTTGATGCCGCCTTTGAGTCTTATAATGTAGCAAAACTATTGTTGCCATGTTGAAGGGTAATATGAACACCCCTCCCGAAAATTTCAACTCTCTTTTGCCGAGATGTCTAATTTCTCACTAGTATCGAGCTCTTACTCTTGGACAATAATGAAGGTTTTATGGAGTTTTTGTCAATGTTCAAGCATTAAAGGAGGGGCGCATTTGGTGGGAGTGGGTGCTCTGCCTTCCCATGGCCGTCCGACATTCGTCTCCCCTCTTCCTTCCATCGTACCGGAGAGGAAGACCAATTGACAGTCTGACAGAGGAGAGAACATACGCGCATAGTTCTCACAACACAAAGACAACGGTGGTAAACTAGAGGTGAACCGCTGTGAACCATGTATAATCTCCTTATCCGTAGCTAAATGAATAGGGAGTGCGTCCTCCCTACTTAACTAGGGAGGACGCCCATTAAATCCAGGACATCTATATTGGACATCCTCCCTACTTAATATCCACCTGGCCGTTAGATCAAACTCCACAACTAAGGAGGTCATGTGTGGTTCCCTCTTCTTTGGTCGGTTTAGCAAAGGGATTAAGCAGCTCTGCTCTCATCATTCGACATCGCTCGCAATCGTCGTTCGCCGCCTCTCCCTCTCCTTCGCCCTTCTTTGTCCTTTCCATTGGGGAAAAGAGAGGCAACTGATTCTGTTCTTGAAAATCTTCTATGAAGAGAATACTAGTGGTTGGAGAGAGAAAATAAATGGTAAGGGGGGTTGTCCATTCAAGTATTGTTAAAGCTTCTTCAGGTGATAAGGAAACGTAATTGAACAATTGAAGTTTCAGACCGACATGTACACATCTACTATGAGAAACTAGGAAAGGAGAACGATTGTTGTTTCAATTGTAGAGTAATTACTACTTACATTAGCTTGGCACTGGATCTAGAATTGTTGTGTCATGTCTTGGAACTTAAGCAATCATTTCATCAAAATTGAAAATTGTTGATGCCGCCTCTGAGTCTCCAAGAAGTGATAATGTAGCAAAACTATTTTTGCCATGTTGGAGGATAATCTGAACACACCCTCCCGAAAATTTCAGCTCTCTTTTGCCAAGATGCCTAATTTCTCACCAGTATCGAGCTCTTACTCTTGGACAGTAATGAAGGTTTTATGGAGTTTTCGTCGGCGTTCAAGCATTAAAGGAGGGGCGCATTTGGTGGGATTGGGTGCTCTGCCTTCCCATGGCTGTCCGACATCCATCTCCCCTCTTCCTTCCATGGTACCGGAGAGGAAGACCAACTTGGAGAGAACATAAGTGCATAGTTCTCACCAAGGTAATCAAGACCGGGATCTTATGTAAGATCGGAAGGGGTCCGTAAGATCGAAGATCGTAAGATCGAATTGGAGATCGTAAGATCCTACGTATATATTAAAATATTAGTTTAATATATAAAATTATGTAAATTAATATTTTTTAAATAAATTTGTAATATTTTAAATTATAAATAATGTTATCTTGAGTACTATCCTATTAAAACTTGTTACAAATGCATATATATACTATTTATATAATAATACTTTAAGATAGATTGATAAAAAAATGTCAATAATATGATGAATATGAAATAGCATTATATAATAACTTTTAAAACACATTTATAATAGAGTTATTTTGTGCAAAAAAAAATTTAAAATTTTAATTATAATCAATAACCTTTTTCTTAATTTTATTTCTTAAAAAAAATCATGTTGCACTTGGTGAAAATTTAAAAAACAAAACAAAAAATTGAAAAAAATTGGATTAGTAGGATCGGTAGGATCTTATGATCTTGCTATTATGATCCTACAAAAATGATCTCAAAGTTGAGATCGAGATCGCATATCCTAAGTAGGATCGTAAGATCGTACGATCAAGGTCGCGATTTTGATAACCTTGATTTTCACAATACAAAGACAACAGTTGTAAACTAGAGGTGAACCGTTGTAAACCATGTATAATCTCCTTATCCATTGCTAGATGAATAGGGAGGAGCGTCCTCCCTAGTTAAATCCATAAGAAATATATTATTTTTAGACAACATCTCATTGCACAAGGAACAAACCAATCATATACATATTTCATCTAGGCATTAAACAAAAGACACCCAGACAATGATTGTAATGTTACACACAATATCTCGTTCAAAAAATACCTCGACGAGAAGAAGCAAAAACACAGTGCATGACGCCTAGGAAGAAATTGATGTTTCTTTCACATGAGCTTTTTGTTGTGTTCATCCGGCGAAAGAAAAAACAGATAAATTATACCAACTTTGACAGTGATAATTATTCTAATTTTAATTTGTAATTAAACTATATTCGAAGTTTAGATTTCTTACGTGTGTTGTCCTCGTGATATGGATTTTCCTATTGCACTATCAATGTGGCACAATAAAAAATAATATAAATAGATAATAAAAATAGGTGACATGCTATCGCCCCTTAGCAGAATATCCGCCCCCTTCCCTTCTCCTCTCTCGTGTTAGAGTGGAGAGGCATGACTTGAACTACACCCTAAACCCGACCCCAGGCTGATCAAATCTGGGTTGATTTCAATACAATATGAGAAACTCATGGACCATGTGATTTTTCGACCAACTTTCATTCGAATTTTAGTCCCCAATTCAATTTGAAACTCCTAGAGACCATCACTCTTATAAATATGGATGCACCAAGAACTCAAAGAGGATGCAATCTCGTAGTTTGGAGCCCTCTCTCTATGGGAAATGAGAAAATAATTTCTACTACGTGTCATTACAAATAAAAAATTAAAAGTTTGAGGTTTCTGATGATCGTTTTAATTTCGAGCAAGGTTCGTTATAGAGGTGTCATCTAGTACATGTAGGTTGATTTACTATTTCTAATTGTTCTATTATATTTTCTTCTCGAAATTAGTGTCCAATCATTGTTTAAACCAAATAATTTGTTATTTTGAGAAGACAATTTGAACCTTGATTTCTCTTTATTTATTTGGCAAATTAGAATTATGTGAACTGTAGTATAACATTTTCTTAATATAATAGTCAGATTGATTTACCTATTTATTATTATCTGTTTAGCAATAATTATGTGTAAATTTTATACATGATAATTGATTAAAAGTTCGTCAAAATTTATATTGAATTCGGACCGAGCTTGATCAACCTAGTCCGAGTACTTGTCAACTCAAGTCGCGCTTCATGGACGATTTTGGACCATCTATTTAAGGTCGTTGATTTTGAATTATTAATTAACTTATTTAATAATTAATAACATACATATGAAAGTATCTAATTAAGGTATTGACTTTTGATCTCTACATGTCAAAAGCATATTGTAGGAGGCCATGAAACAGAGGAAGACACGAAAGCAGTCTCCAAAGGAGTGAATTGTTGCTAACAAAGTGGAGTGAATTGGCGAGAAGAGGAGTGGGAAAGGGAAAGACTGATCGTGACGCCCATTTTACCCTTCCCTTCCTAATTGGTTTGGTTAGGAGTGGTGCAAATATTGTCCAAGCAAGTAGTAGCTATTCACTTTCCCAAATTTTCATACGAGAAAAAATGCACGTGACACCTATAATTTATTTACCAATGCAGATTTAAAATTTATGACTTTAAAACAAAAAAGTTTTATTTTTTGTAAAATTATAAATAAAATTTATATTATTTTCTATAAATTACAATTGGATATATGTTATAAATCAGGGACGAAAGTAAAAAAAGGATATCCAAATACATATTATAACATAATAAATTAAAATCAATTAATATTTAAAATAAAAATTAGATTTATTTATTTATTTCTAGCTTGATTTATAAGTGCTCAACTATTACTTAACCATAAAAATAGTATTTGATGACATTATTGTCAATTCAAAATATGCTATTATCAATTCATTTTATCTTATAAGAATAAAAATGTTATGATAATAGCGATTTTTAGAATAAGTGCTCATCATATTAATTTAAAATAAGTGTTCAATAGTAAATATTATCAAAATTATTATCAAGCCATTTTAACAAATATGACTAATTCAATGATTATAATTTATTTGACTTTAAATGCTACTTTTGTTACTATCAAATGTCCCCAATAAATATATATGGTTTCATTTAAAAAATATATCATTAGTTTAATCATGAATTATAATTATTAGATTAATTAAATATTAAGAAATAAATGTTTTACACGATCTAAAGAGGGTACTCTATACTCATTAAAATCAAAATTTAATAACAATTATTTAAAATTAATATAATAGTTTTAGATTAACGTTAGGGGGATTTAACCTTAATGAAAAAATGACAGGAAAATAAAATTTTATTTGATAAAAAAACAAAATGTCAGTGGACAATCATATCTTCCCCGAAAAATGAAGAAAAAGTTTTCTTGGACCCATAAAAAATGAAGAAATATTTCTACAGAGTGAATAGCAGCACTCATTACATCAAAACAGAGCAGGCAAAAAAGAAAGGGAAAACCAGATAGAGAGGACCAAGCCAAGCTACAAAGGAAAGCATCTCAAGAGAGTTAGAGAAATCAGCAACAGCCCATCTCGTTTTCTGAATCGATTTAAGGTAGGAAAAAAAACAACTCTATTCTGAGTCGCCCATTCATGATGACATCAGGACGATGATTGCTAAGTAATTGAGTTTTGCTGAGATCATGAGTTCAGAAGCAATTGGATTTTTATCCTGTTACGAGAATATACATCTTACACCATGAGGTTAAGAAATTAAGTTCTGGTAAAATGAATCAATATGAAACTATTCAGAAAACTGGACAAGAAACAACACTGCAAAATTCAAATATCAGTTTGTTATATTTGAGTCATGGATATTTAGGGGAGAGAAACGATCGGTTCGGTTAATTAAGTGACCGCATAATTTGATTAATTGATCGAATCGACCGAAAAAAATTTAATCATTATTCGGATCAACCTAGAGGAATAAAGCTTTGTTGTTGTTGTTGTTGTTGTTGTATTCGGATCAACCGATTTTTTTCGATTCGGTTCGGTTCGGTTCGGTGAATTCATCATTTTAACCAAAATTTAAAACATATTTTAAATATTATTATAAAATTAATAAAATTTAAAAATATATTAAAATAAAGATTAAATACTTATCCAAAATTAAAATCAAAGACTAAATTTGAACATGATAATAAGATACAAATCATTCAATAGTTAGGATACAAATCGAATTAAACAAAAATACATAAAATCATATACACATAACAAGTTTTTACAAAAAAATAATTAAAAATATATAATAATAATTATCAATTAATTCAATTTTTAATCAAAATTTCGGTTAATTAACCGTAATCGTCCAATTGATTTCGGTTAACAATTTTTTTATCCATTAACCGAATCAAAATCAAATCGGATAATTCGATTCGGTTAATCGATTAAAATTACGGTCGGTTAATCGGATAACCGTGCTCGGCCGTATGGATATTGTCTAATGTCATGAAAGCAGAACTTTTTTTTACTAATTTGTCTGAAATACAAGGTATATATAACTCCCTCAACTATTTGACGAAATGAATATGTATCTAAACAAAAAAATTGTCCACACACACACATACAAAATCATGGAATAAACTTATACAGATATTATACATATGCATCCAGATAAAACCGTGTTCGAATCATTTGTGGTATGACGTGCTGCAGGGAGATTGGAACTATTCATCAGAAGAAAGTAGTGTCTGGACTACAAGAGCCATTGTTGGCCTTTGGCTCCTTTCAACTTCGAAGCAAAAAATAGATGTCACCTGCATGACCTCGGCCTGCCTGATGTTGAATTGCCCATTCAGTTTAATATCGACAAAGTCTCGAATCCATGACTTATCTTCAGTGGCCAATTTCATCTTCATTGACCTAATTAAGCTAATCAGATCCATTTAAATTTGCTTCCTTCCTCGTCAAACATAAACCTGGAAATTCTGCATCCTATGACTAACTCCAGAAGCACCACTCCATAGCTGTAGAAATCAACTTCCGAGGTTATTGGCAAACTTGAAATCCACTCAGGTGCCTTATATCCTCTTGTTCCTCAAATGTGTGAAAATTTCCAATCAACTGCACCTCTTTTAGTCAGTTTCGCCAATCCGAAGTCTGCAATCTTGGGCACGAAGTCTGAATCCAAGAGGATGTTTTCTGGCTTGATGTCACAGTGGATCACACACTCGAGACATTCATGATGAAGATAAGCCAAGCCTTTTGCAATCCCTGTCGCAATTTTGTACCTCTTCTTCCATCCAAGTATGCTATCTGTGTTATGGTCATCAAAGAGCCTTGTTTAACGAACCATTTGCCATGTAATCTGTCACCAAGAGCCTGTGCTTTCCTTCTGCACAGAACCCAAACATTCTCACTAGATTCATATGGTTTATCCTCCCTATTAAGTGCAGCTCGGCTTGGAATTCTTCTTCCCCTTAGAGACATGTCCTCCAACTTTTTCATTGCCACCACTCTCTCATCATCCACGGAACTCTTGAAGGCTGCTCCAGAAGCTCCCCTCCCAAGTTCATGCTTGAAGTTTCCAGTTGCTTTTTTTCAGCTCTTTGTATGTGAACTTGATTTGACCGGCCATCACGCCATGCCCTTCTAATGACGTTCGTTTGCGACCTAGTCTTGAGATAAACCACCATCCAGCGACAACTAGCAACATTTCGATAGCACCAAATGTTGATACGAACAAATAAAAGAAGCTCCATTTAACTCCACTTCCTTTCTCTCTCACTATTTCCTCGCTAATGCTACATGTAATATTATGGGCTAAAGATAGAGCCACCTCTGTAGTTGCATTTGATGAGAAAATTCGAGAATAGGTAGAGAAGATCGCGAAGAGATTGCAGAAAAATTAGAGACAACATACGAATTTACTCAGGTTCATCCTTAAGATTAGGGATACGACCTGCAAAGAGGTTCCACTATATCATTTAGGTTTACAGCCGCCACACAGATTACATCTGAAAATAAGTTATAAATAGCCTCTCCCAAACGGGTTCAAAACCCGAACAAAACAGAGAAAAAACCTAATCCGAATCACACGGGTCGGCTAAACAAAAGCCCAAAATCCGTCTAGATTTCGGGGGCGCTACCCCCGAACCCCCGCCGTCGGGGTGCGGGGTCCCCCGAACCACCCATTTTGTTCGCACGCTGACAGCACAGGTAATTGGGTAATACTCAGATTCCCCTAAGCTCACGTGGGCAAAAAATAAGGGACCATGAAGTATTCACCAACTCCAAAAGCATTTTTAGGAACCTTAGAGTATGCATTTCTTATATTGGACGGAGATAATTCTCCATTAAAGAGGTTAAAGAACTCCCACCCTTTGTATTACAATCACCTACACGAAATCTGTACAGTAAACCCGCACACGAACCATCATTTAGGCATGCCTGCTTGCAGGTTTCCAGTGATACCTGGCGAAGGTGAGAGAGATCAACGACGAAAAAATCGGTGTGCGGCAGTTCATAGAAGTCAAAAAGGTTTCTGTCTGTTAAGTTTAAACTTGCGGTTACAACCCTTGCTCCAGTCACCTGGATGGATTGCTCATATCATGGTACGGAGAACATGAACAGAATGGTCTTGTCTGTGGCGAATATGAACAAATTTCATTCTTACCACACAGTCCATGCACATGGCAGAGCTGTGAAATTGCTTGCCATGCAATTAACCAGATTCCTGTGCTCTCGTCCAGGCTATACAAGCGAAGGTTACCATCATGATCCAAGGTTACTTTCCTCGAGACCCCATGGCCGGCATCAGAAGCTTCAAATGTCAAATTATCACTTGACATAAACTGTCCCATAGGATCTAAGATAGCAAACCTTGTTCTATTATAGGTGTTTCTATTGCTTGCCCGCATGGAGTTAAGGATATTAGGCCAATATATACTTGAGGTCTCATTATAAATGAGCTTCAACACATTATCATTATCGAAATAGAAGCTATAGAACCCTGAAGCTAATGATCCATTAGCAACCACAGATACCAATTTAGTTGATTTTGTCATCGGTTGTGATGCAAGAAGGGCATCAGTAGGATAATCGAAGCTTTGCCAAATAATATTACCTCTGGTATCCTTCACCACCAGGTTTCCTGTGTCAAGAAGCTCCACTCTATCCGCCTGGGCATTCCTTACGTTGGTGCTCCAGACCACCACGCCGCTGGGATCTGATAGCACCAAGCCTTCGTTCTTGGGCATGGTGATTTTTGACCCACGTCCATTTATCGGTTGGTCCCGATTGGCACTCCACACAACTATTTTTGCTGCGGAGCTTGAGACCCAGATGGAAAATATATATGCCTTTGAGCCTATCAGGTAGAATCCACAAGCATAAGAGCCACTTGAGGAAATCACAACGTGTGATTCATTCCTTGCAAATAGTGAATATTCTGTAGACAGAGAGCTCGTTGATGCTACTGAAACAGGAAGGAAAAGAGAGAACATGATGAAAGGATAGAACATGGCAAGGTACTGGCAAAATAATTTGCTTGAAAGATAAATGTGTTGTAACAATTGAAGATTCAAATATATATCTTGTGTATAAGCACTTTTCTTCCGTATTTGTCAAATGTCAATTTTTTTCTCCATATATATATATGGGAATATTAAAGTGCATAAAGATGCAAACACTTCATTAGAGCCATCAGATTAAAATTGTTTTTGTTATAACGGCTAAGATTTAATATCTATTTGATTCAACAAATAAAATCTGATTAAAAAAACCATATTGCTTGCTGTCAATTCAACAAATAAACCTGCCTATCACCGATCTCTCCTCTCCTCGGATGCCTATTGTCCACCCCCTAGATTGAAGGCGGTGACCGACGTTCTAGGCGCCGTCAATTGAAGGCAGAACGCTGACCGGACCATCCTGTGGAGATTGCGCCGTCGATTGAAGGCAGCGAGCTGCGTTTCAGGCATCGTCGACAATTTTTTTGTTCCAAGCGCCGTCGACATTTTTTTCGTCAATGGAAGGTCACCGGTGTCATAGTGCGAAGATTGTGCCACCAATCGAAGGTTATCAGATCAATCGAACATCACCGCACTTGTAATGCGACACAGTGCAGGGAAGTTCCCGCCGCCGCACCTACTTGAGGGAGTTGTCCGACGAACTTGCGGAAGGGGGCCGGGTGTCACGTCCCGAAAGCCCCGCTATATAACTTGAGGGTGACCGGCCTTGGACCTTTTCTGCATGAGGCCTAAGCAGCCTAATCAGACATCCTTTCAACGATCGCACACTTGCACAGTGAAAATTAAAAGTGGTAGACAATGCACACAAAAGAAGCTTTCGGAGTTATGGGGGAAACGTGAACTATTCGATGACCCGATCGCTACTTCGATCGGTGTTGTACATGGCCGACCCTAAGGGTCTATTTATACAAGAATGTGATGGTTACAACATTAACTCCCTCCCTAATATGGTCGAGATTCTAGGGATCCTCTCGATCTCCCTATTGATATCGTGGGGTCCTCCTCCTCGATTCTCTTAGTTGATATCATGGGATCTTCTTCTTGATTCCCTGATTAATCTCGTGGGATCTCCTCCTGGATTCCCTATTTTGCAAAACCCTCTTAATTGGCGCTATGATCTTCTCTTCAAAATCCTCCCTAATCTTACTAGGATCTACGTAGAATGATTCTCTCAATCATTCCTTGATCTTCTGATCATCCCCTAATTTCCTTAAGATCTCCCTCGATCTTCTCCTCAGGATCTTAGTTGGAATAATCCTCTTGATTACCCCTGATTTTCTAAAATGAGTCGGCTTGCCAGAATCTCCACGATCCTCCTTGATCTTAGACGGATATGATGCGCCACATCATATCTTTCTTGCTGCCATCCTCGTCCAATGAGCAACCACCTGTTGTTGCTCGCGACCAGCTGTCCTGCTTCACACTTGCCATCTTTGTAGACACTTTGGGATGGGTCGATTTGGCTTGGTATGAAATCGCCCTTCCGCTGCCCAAGTGTGCGTTGCTCCGCATTGTTGCCGCTGCCAAACTGAGTGTTCTACCAAAGTGGGCAGGGAATGTGCTACATGCGCCTTCCTGCACTGCCAAAGTGTGCGTCCTACCAAAGGGGGCACCGCCTATGTCCCAACTCGGTGGTGTGTGACATCCTCCCCACCAAACCTCATCGTCATCATCGACGACGTCTGCCCTCCGGTGTGGTCACATTTTACAACCACCTTTGTCTTGGCTCGGTTTGAAGGAATTTCCCGGAGAAGTCCCTGCTTGAACACCTCCTCGTTGTGTCACCTTGTTGTCCCAAGGTGTCACACTAGTCAACAATCACCATCAGTTGCTGTTCCGCGAACCATGTGGAGCATCGCCTCCTTACGCACGTCCCAGGACAAGTTGACATATTGATTCCTAGTGCCCTTCTGCCTGGAATGTGGTCGACGTCTCAGCCTCCTCTAAACTACGCCGAACTGTGAAGTGTGTCCACCTCACCTTCCGACTAGGCTTGATCATGTTCTAAACAAGTTCTTTGGTGCAAGATTTTTTCCCTTCATGGTCTTGGGACGAGGCCTCCTGCCATCATCCAATAACCCTTCGTAGATAGCCCGTTGTATGGATAGGGCCTGCTAGTCCTCATCTATCAAAAAGTTCACGTTTCCCTTTGCCAACTTTGATTGAAGACCCTCCTCCTGAGGTCTCCAAACTTGGGGTGGTCACTACTGGCTTCGGCTGCCCTACATCTGATCCAGGCCTTAGGGAGACAGATCCATCAATGGACCCTCCCAAGCTGGATCCAACCAGAGGAGTCCCTTCAACTTGGTCATTTCATCGTTGAGTCAAGGTCTCGAATCTCCATCGTCGGGTCTCTCGCTAGGGTCGTTCGGACAATCCCGTTTGAGATGGGGACCGCCGCATGCCCAACATTTGAGTCCCTATTGCAGGCGCTTCCATCCTCTTCCTTCTTGAGCATTGACCTTCATCATCAGGCTCGTCCCACGCCATCCAGCTTTGCTGGATGTTTTCCTCGATATAGGCATGCTGTTGGGTGATCTCTTCCTCCATGAAGATGATCCGGTCATTGAGCCTCTTCTCCGACCATGCCACTTCTCTAGCCAACGTACTTCGCTTCAAATGAGCGAATTGTGGGAACCTATATTTTTTATACTCATGAGAAACCTTCTCTTCACCCCGCTCGGCCGTAGAGTCATGTCCACGACCACTGAGATAGTCGCCAACGTGTGTGACTTGAGCATGGCCCTCGTCGTCGGTACTTCATGCTTGCCTTCTTGAAACACTAACCAAAGACCTTCACGGGTCAGCGTTACCTCCTCAAAGGTGGCGATGAAGTCCACGACGAGAACAAAGTGGTGGTCATCCAACTCGATGATCATAATGTTGAGAGTGCCCTCCCATGTTCCAATGCGAACTGGAACATCCTGGCCACATCGAGGATGGGCTAGGATGCAATGTTCACTGTCTTCACAAGTCCTAGCTCCTTGGCGTACGGAACGTCTAGACGCGCCACCTCTTGTGCCGCCAATAAGTTATGTGTCGCCCCTGTATCAATCAGGACGGTGTAGTGGAGCTCTTCACCTTGAACTCTGTGAACACTAGGCCCCTCGTGGTCTTTCTCGTATCCCTGGTGGAGATAGTTGTTGTTGTGGTTAATAAGGCCATGATGGACCCCATATGCGCGACTCCTCCTCCTTCATTCACAGTAGACGCCATATCCACTAGGCTCATCATTTTGTCGCACTCCCTCGCGAAGTGCGGACCTCCGCAGGCGTAACATCGAACGATCTTTTTGTCTCCACCTTCTTGTTGCCTCTCTTCCCATCGTTATTTCTTTCGGCAAGGCGTCCCTTATCGTCCACCTTTTTTGTGCCCTTGGCTTCCGTGCCAAGATCACGATTGGCCGAGAACTCCAACAGTGCTTCGGCCGTGACCCGAGCTTCTTTCATGGTCGTTACTTTTTGCCTCTTTATCTCTTGAGCCGCCCAAGGCTTGATGCCTATCAGGAAAAAGTATAGCTAGGTGAACACCTCCATGGTCCTTGGCATTTTTAGCATGATCGACTGGAATCACTCGATGTAGTCTTTTACCGAGATTGTTTGATATAGCGTCGTCAGCTTCGTCATGGCAACTTCCTGGACGTTGCCGAGATAGAACTGCTTCTTTAGTTCTTTCTTGTAGTTGGCCCATGTGTCGATGATGATCGTGACCTTCAATATATCCTCCTCCATGGGCTGCCACCAGAGGAGTGCGCCGTCTGCCAAGTACCGGACAACCATGTCGATCTGCTCCTTCTCGACCACAATCTTGATAGTCTTGAAGCCTTTCTCCAAGCACTAGAGGAAATCATCGATGGTCGTCACCTCTCGGACGCCATTGTATTTACGGAGTTTTGGACCTGTAAACTTTGGAACCGACGAATGCGTTGGCAGTTCTCCTGCATCGAGGAATTGTCGCTTCATCAAGAGGAGCTCGGCCTCCATCGCCTCCATCTCTTTGTTTTCATGGTTTCCTCCATGGCTCAAAGTCATGCCTCCATTTCTTATAACATTGTTGTGCCCTCTTGTAGTGCAAGGCCATGTTGGCCCGCTGTCACCTCCAGGCCAAGGATCGCCGCGTCTGTGTCCTTGAGCCTTTGCTCCAAGGTCTCGACTTGCTTCTCTAGGGAGCCCATCGACTCCTTGGACTTCGCATGAGTCGAATGCCTTCCTTCCACACCGTGTCCGCCTACAGCTAGGCCACCACCGCCTGTGGCTGCCATGCCCGCGCCAGGACCATCCTCCCTGGCGGCCATCCCGATCTCAGTGGTACGACTCCTTGTTGAAGGGCCTTTTTCTTCTTCTTCGGACATTGTCTCATGAACTTGGCTCGAAGATCACAATCTGAGTGCCAAATATTCGCTCTGATACCACGTTTGTCACACCCCAAAAGTCCCACTATAGAACTTGAGGATGACCGGCTTTGGAACCTTTCTGCACGAGGCCCAAGCAACCTAATCGAATGTCCTTACGACGATCGCACACTTGTACAACAAAAATAAAAAGTGGTAGACAATTCACACAAGAGAAGCTCTCGTAGTTGTGGGAGAAAGCATGATCTATCAATGACTCGATCGCTACTTCGATCGGTGTTGTACATGGCCGACCCTAAGGGTCTGTTTATATAAGAATGGGATGATTACAACATTAACTCCCTCCCTGATATGGCCGAGATTCTAGGGATCCTCTCGATCTCCCTCCTGATATCGTGGGGTCCTCCTCCTTGATTCTCTTAACTGATATCGTGGGATCTTTTTCTTGATTCCCTAATTAATCTCGTGGGATCTTCTCCTGGACTCCCTGTTTTGCAAAACCCTATTAATTGACGCTAGAATCTTCTCTTCAAAATCCTCCCTAATATTCTTATTAGGATCCACCTAGAATGATTCTATCAATCATTCCTTGATCTTCTTATCATCCTAATTTCCTCAAGATCTTCCTTGATCTTCTTCTCAGGATATTAGTTGAAATAATCCTCTTGATTACCCTTGATTTTCTAGAATGAGTCGGCTGGCAAGAATCTCCACGATCCCCCTTGATCTTAGGCAGATATGATGTGTCGCATCATATCTTTCTTGGCTGCCATCTTTGTCCAGTGAGCAACCACTTGTCATTACTCGCGGCTAACTGTCCTGCTTGACAGTTGCCATATTTGTAGACACTTTGGGTAGGTTGATTTGGTTTGGGACGAAACCGCCCTTCTGTTGCCCAAGTGTACATTGCTTTCCATTGCTGCCGCTGCCATGCCAAACTGAGCGTTCTACCAAAATGGGCAGGGAATGTGCCGCCTGCGCTGACAAAGTGTGCATCCTGCCAAAGTAGGCATTATGCCAAAGTGGGTGCCGCCTGTGTCCCAACTGTGCAGACTGCCTGAGACCTGATCGCTCGATGGATCATCTGCGTGCAGATCCGACGATGAAGAAGGTGTGATCGCACCTATATGCACATACATATATATATATATATATATATATATATATATATATATATATATATGGAAAATTATCTAAACATCCGAAGAAGTCATCATTTTGAGGCTTACGTGGCCACGTCAAATCTAAAGCACTTATTGCCAAGACTAAATCCAAGAGGATTGGTCATTAGCTTTGAATTATCAAAAAATAGTTCTGCCCTGCTGCATCAGTCACTTGAAGCTTGGATGTCCCAGTATGATGAAGTGTTTGGATAGGATGTTAATTACTAATCAATGAAATATGCCCATTTTTTTCTAATCGACATTGATGGTTGGACTTCTCTCTTTAAAGCTCAGACTGAGCTGCTACGTAGTTGCCCTGCGTGCATATCCTCCAGTCCATCAAACACTCCAAATAAGGTCAACATGAATAGTTATGTAATGACAAGAAAACGAATACCTTAGATATCTACACATGAGCAATTTAGATCTCTCTTTTCTATGGCAAATTACTTTGTCTTGGACAATGGATGTATTATTTGATGACAGCCATGAGTTTGGTGCATAACTCCGAAAACTGAAATGAAACTCCAATTAAATTCACCAAGAGATGGACTTTGCAACATTTAAATTATAATTTTCTTATTTAACCATTAGAGGTACAACATGACCATGCTTCAGAACAAATCTTCTGTCCTGCAATTGAAAAGCAAAGATCAAACCAATCAAGAAGACTAAAAGAACTTTGAAGAATTTGCCTCTTGGAATCTCCATTGATGTTGGATGTAAAAAAATAGTTTTTTTTCAATATTTTCAGAACCGGATCGGCGATCGGATTGGACTCATCACTAGGTCGCGGTTGGATCGATCAGATCGGATTCAACCGAATTGAACTGAATTTTATTAAAATAATATTATTTATAATAATTATAAAGATATACTATAAGTTATATGATATAGTATATTAATATTATACTAATGACTTATTAAAATTATTAAAAATAATATAACATAATTTTTATTAATTAAAAGTTTTATAATGATAATATAAATAGATTATTAATAATTTAATATCTACTATTAAATGATGATAGATGTTATATTAATAAATGTTATCTTAAATTATTCTTATTTCTTTTTTTGTTTAACACTTTCCTTTTTATTTCTTTATTTTATGCCCTTTGATAAGTTTTTATTCTAATATTATTCAATTTCAAATACTTACCTTTTTATTTCAATTCCTATTTAATTGTATACATATGATATTCCCTCCTCTTTAAATTTCCTTATATTTCTTTCCTTTTTTCTCATTTATCTTTTCCATTTTTATCATTTTTTTATATTTTTTTTCAAAATCTGCATTGAACCAGGTTGAACAGGTTCAACCAGCCCGGTTCAACCACCCGGTTCAATTGATTTTGCTTGATTCAATGCCAAAATAATTTTAAATGCCTAACCGGACCGGATCACTGGCCGGTTGATGGTTGAACCGGCCGGTCCAGTCCGATTTTAATAACATTAGTTTTTTCGCTGATAACTGCTACAAATAATGGATTTCAATTTCCATTGTTTGGGATTTGTTTACACATTTTTCCTTACTTCAGCACGAGAAAAAGCGGTGGTGTCTCGAGAAGCTGTCCCTTATTAGATGTAATTATTAAATTTTATGTGCTAATCAGTTTTTCTAAAAGCTTAAGTTCTTAGGAAAATAATATTATTAATTTTATATTCTTAACACTTCTCCTTAACACTCCCTCTCAAGCCCAAGTCTGAGTTGTCCCTTATTAGATGTATTTGTTAAATTTGATGTGCTAGCTAGTTTCCTTAAAAGCTTAAGTCATTAGAAGAGTAACAATATTAATTTTATATTTAACACTCTTTCTCACGTGTGGGTTGCCGACAACTTTTGGTCTAACTCAAATTCAACGCGTGGATAACTATGGGTGAAAATTACTTTTTAACAAGAGTTTAACAAAGTTTAAACCCTTGACCTCTGGCTCTTATACCATGTTAAATTTGATGTGCTAATCAGTTTTTTTAAAGCTTAAACTGTTAAAAAAAGTAACATTATTAATTTGATATTCTTAACAGTATTATATAAGTCAATGGGTATGCTTCGTATTATGGTAAGTTGACAAAAAATCTCACTTTTTACGGTAGGCCAATCAACCTCCTACTATGCACTGCATATTACAGCGCAAGCATATTCCTTTTATCAATATTTTTATCATTTATAATTTAATATTATTTTATTAATATATTATTTCATAAAACTTGTTGACATAATAAATATATTATTATTATTTCAAAAATTAGTTCGGTTATTGAGTATCAAAATTTTATCCAATTAACTTCATGGGTGAAGATTGGGGATAATGGGTGTCCCCTCAACTTAAATGGAGGACACTCCACCCATTTGAATGCGCCCGTCTGATGTGCATAGAACGAGCATCGATGAAAAAATGGTTTTTCAGCGTAAAGTCGACGACGAGATCGGTTCATCATGAAAAAAATGGGGCGAACCGGTCTGATCCCATCGTACAAAAGGGGTGGGGTATAAAATTTCTCCCCTTTTACTCTCTCTCTCTCTCACTGCTCTCACCTCTTTCACTCTCTCTCTCGGGACAACTCGGTGCTGACGAGATCTGTCCCTCTCCTCTCGCGACTTTGCCACCGGAGACCGGGCGCCGCTGACGAGATCTGCCCCTCTCCTTTGTGTTCGTCCATCGTCCAAATCTGCCCGTCGCCGACGAGATCTATGCCTCGATGACCGCATCCGACTAGATCTGTTCGCTGCCGATGAGATCTATGCCTCGACGACCGTGTTCGACTAGATCTGCCCGCCACCAATGAACCCAACCTCGAAGGTGCTTTTTGACATCTTATTCTCCCTCTTCTTCTTCATTTTCTCACTTTCTCCCTCCGTCCGATCAAATCTCCTCATCTACAGGGAATCACGACCCTCGAACACGTCCCTCTCTGACCAAACTCACCGTCGACCTCCCCCCACGCTCAGATCCACCTCATCCCGGCCAGATCTGCACGCAGCGGCGACTCTCCGACCAAATCTGCGGGCAGAGGCGACCCTCCGGCTAAATCTTCACACAGCGGTGGCCCCCTCATGGACCTCGAGCACGCCGAGCACCGCCGACCTCACGCAGCAGCGACTCCCCTTGCATACCTCAAGCACGCCGAGTGTCGCCGACCTCGCGCCGTTGACACCTTCGCCGACCTTGAGCACACCGAGCGCCGCCGACTTCGTCGAGACCTCGCGCAAACCTCGTGCCACCGACCCTCACGTTGCGACCCCGCCGCACGCCCCCGACCGCTGCCGCACGCCGTGACTACGCCGAGACCCCGTCGCATGCCCCCGACCCCTTCGCATGAACCGAGCGCCGCCGCACGACCGCCGACACATTTTTAGTCATTTTTTGCTAATCCATGTTTTAAATATCATAATCTTAATTCATGATATAAATTTGTAGTTTGCCTATAGTTTGTTCGTTGTATTGCCAGAATTCGAGAGTCGATACCTGCTTAAGGAAATTTGATAAATTGTAATTCTTGTTAAACTGTATATTTGACAAATTATAATGCTTATGTTAATCTCGCCTAATATATGCATAATGAAAGTGTCATTTGATCGCTAAAATGTTCTATGGCATGAGATTGCTGAAAATAAAATGTCAGTGGCATGAGATTGCTGAAAATAAAATGTCGGTTGTGATGGTGTATATGCCAGCAAGAATGTGTACTCAATATTTATTTCATTGCTCTACATTTGCTGTCTACAAGAACGACAAACCAATCTCGACGGCTGGAGCAAAGAATTAAAGAAATTTTCTACCACCTTTTCATATATCTTAAGCGCATTTACATCAAAGCCAAGTCGACCTAATTACTTCCATAATTGCTTTAAGTCATATGACAATAACCATCCTAAATAAACAAAAAAAAATACAAATGAATGAAGGACGTGCGGCGCTTGGCGGTGGAGCTCGGCGGAGGCGCTTGGCATCGGAGCTCGGCGGGGGCGCAACGACGGACAAGTGGGACGGAGCTCGGCCGCGACACCAGGAGGCGAGCTCAGCGACGACACGAAGGCGAGCTCGGTCGTCGCCGAGCTCGGCGGCGACACAATAGGCGGAGCTTGGTGGTGACACACAGAGGTGGAGCTCGATGGCGATACACTAGGCAGGGCTCGGCGACGACACCCGGAGGCAAGCTTGAGGGAAACACGGAGGTAGGCTTGGCGGCGACACACGAACGCGAGGCATCATGCTCAGTGTCGTGAGGTGGTCGGCATCTGCGCGAGATCGATGGGGGTGTCACTGCTGCACGAGGATGGCGGGGTCGCAGTGTGAGAGAGTCGGCGAGGCGGTCGCAGCTGCTCGAGGTCGACGGGTTCACGGGTTCGGGGTCGCCGCAGCGAGGTCGGCGGGGTTGCGAGTTTGCGGGTTCGGGTGTCGCCTCTGCGCGTTGGAGGCGTGCGCGAGGTCAGCGACTTGCAGATCTTCTCGACGAGTCACAGATCTGGTCAGCGGGAGATGGAAATGGTCGGAGAGGCATGGATGAGATCGGCGGCGAATGGATTTGGTTGGCGGTTCGCAGGGCGCAGATCTGGTCGGCGACCTAGGGGGAGGGACCCCGAACCAACGTCGATGGATGAATCTGGTCGGACGCCGTCGTCGAGGCGCAGATCTTGGTGGCAGCGGGCTGAGTTCGCCACACGGAGAGGAGGAAGGGGAAAAAAGCTCGGCCCGATCGCCAAGTCACCACGAGAGAGGTGATAGAGGTGAGAGAGAGAGAGGGTAAAAGGGGGTATAAATTTTTACCCCATGCCTTTTGTACGAGTAGATCCGGCCTCGCTCGCATTTTTTCGTGATGAACCAGTGTGGACCGTCAGTTTACGATAAAAAATAGTTTTTTCATTAGCGCTCGTCTGATTTAAATGGGTGGAGTGTCCTCCATTTAAGTTGGGGGGACACCCATTATTCCGATTAAGGCAGGAAACGAAAGAAAAAGGCACAAGCTTTTTTTTTTTGTGTCACCCATTCACCACACATAATTATTTTACGATTGTTAAGTAATTGAGTTTTGCTGAGAACATAAGATTTTTCAGAAGTACTGGATTTTTATTTCTATTACGAGAATATATATATATATACATATATTGCACATGAGGTTAAGAAATATAGTTGTGACATAACGAATCAATATGAAATTATTCAGAAAACTAGACGAGGAACAATGCTGCAAATTTCAAATATACAGTCTGCCAACCAGACACATGCTAGCTCATTTTGATCATAAGGAGTTTTTGTTGAGACAAATAGTCATATTTTTTTTCACTACTTTCAATCTTATCAGTTATAGAACATTTTATATAGAGAGACAATTTTTATCTTTCAGCACACTAGCAATTGGGAATTTGGTGCATGCGTAGTAGAAGGGAGACCATCTCCCTTCCGAAATGAAAGCCTGTTTTCTATTAGCGAATTTGAAAACTTAGAAATGATCATTTTTCTTTACCCCTGGGTCAAGGTTTTAAATTCAATCAGTTGCTCCCATTTTTCTAACCCCGCTTGAGCACAGTGTTCCAACTGAAGAAAAGAACTTAGTGGCCCCAATATTTTGTTCATTCAGCATTTTGTATGGTGATAATTATCCAGAACTTGTTTTGTATCCAAACGGTGCCTATGTGACTCCTTATGGGAGGGTGATCCATCTTCCTCCAATACGCCTTCATAATAATAAATTTCCTTTCAAAAGAATATTCGCTTGTGACAATTGATTTGAGTCATTCCGTGGATATTGTACAGTGTCATGAAAGCAAAACCTTTTTTTTCGTTTGTCTCTAATACAAAGTACATATAACTTTCCTCAACTATTTGATGAAATGAAATATGTATCTAAACAAAAAGTACATATCATGGCATAAACTTATACAAGACATTATACATATGCATCCAGATAAAAAGGTCTTCGGATCATGAAATAAGTTCTTGGGGTATGACATGCTGAAGGGAGACAAACTATTCATCAGAGGACAGTAGTTTCTGGACTACAAGATCCATTGTTGGCCTTTGATTCCTTTCTACTTCCAAGCAAGAAATAGATGTCTCCAACATGACCTCTGCCTGCCTGATGTTGAATTGCCCATTCAGTTTAATATCAACAAACTCTCCAATCCATGACTTGTCTTCAGAGCCCAGTTTCACCTTCATTGACTTCATTAAGCCGATCAGATCCATATTAAATGCGCTTCCTTTCTCATCAAATATCAACCTGGAAATCCTGCATCCTATGACCAACTCCAGAAGCACCACTCCATAGCTGTAAACATCAACTTTCGAGGTTATAGGCAAATTTGAACTCCACTCAGGTGCCATATATCCCCTTGTTCCTCGGACGTGTGAAATTTTCCAATCAACTGCACCTCTGTTAGTCAATTTTGCCAATCCGAAGTCTGCAATCTTAGGCTCGAAATCGGAATCCAAGAGGATGTTTTCAGGCTTGATGTCACAGTGGATGACCCATTCTAGACATTCGTGATGAAGATAAGCTAAGCCTTTCGCGACCCCTATTGCAATGTTATACCTCTCCTCCCATCCAAGTGTGCGGCCTGTGTTATGGTCGTCAAAGAGGTGCTTGTCTAACGAGCCATTTTCCACGTACTCTGCCACTAAGAGCCTGCGCTTTCCTTCTGCACAGAACCCAAACATCCTCACTAGATTCATGTGGTTTATCCTCCCTATTAAGTTCAGTTCGGTTTGGAATTCTTCTTCCCCTTGAGACATGTCCTCTAACTTTTTCACTGCCACCACTCTCCCATCATCCAAGGAGCCCTTGAAGGCTGCTCCAGAAGCTCCCCGGCCAAGTTCATGCTTGAAGTTTCCAGTTGCTTTCTTCAGCTCTTTGTATGTGAACTTCTTGATTTGACTGAGCATCACTTCATACCCCTCTCCTGATGAGGTTGGATTTGGATTAAGGCTTACTCTTGAAATAAACCACCAGCCAGCGACAAGGAACAACAATTCGATGGCACCAAATGCTGATACGAACAAATAAAAGTAGCTCCATTTAACTCTACTTCCTCTGTCTCTCTTGTACACAACTGTTTCCTCACTAATGCTGCATGTATTATTCTGTGCTGAAAGGATGGTTGCATTTTTAGGAACTTTTAAGTATGTCTTTCCTGTGTTCCGCGGAGATGATCCCCCATTAAAAAGGTTCCCGAATTCGTCACCCTTCGTATAACATTCACCTACACCAAATCTGTACAGTAAACCCGCACACGAACCATCATTTAGGCATGTTTGCTTACAAGTTTCCAGTGATACCTGGAAAGAGTGAGAGAGATCAAAGCCCCAAAAATCAACGTGCGGCAGTTCATAGAAGTCAAAAAGTTTTTTGTCACCTGTCAAGTTAAACGTTCGGTTACACCCCTTGCTCCAGTCACCTGGATTGCTCATATCATAATACCTAGGACATGAACAGGATGGTTTTGTCTGCGGTGAATACGAACAAATTCCATTCTTACCACACACTCCATGCACCAGGCAGAGCTGTGAAAATGCTTCCCATGAGACCAACCACGTTCCAGTCCTGTCGGCAAAGCTATACAAACGAAGGTTACCATCATGATCCAAGGTTAATCTCCTCAAGATCCCATGGCCGACGTCAGAAGCTTCAAACGTCAAATTATCACTTGATATAAACTGTCCCATAGGATCTAAGATCGCAGACCTTGAACTATTATAGGTGTTCCTATTGCTTTCCCGCATGGAGTTAAAGATATTAGGCCAATATATACTCGAGGTCTCATTATAAATGAGCTTCAACACATTATCATTATCGAAATAGAAGCTATAGAACCCTGAAGCAAGTGATCCATTAGCAACAGCAGCTACCAACTTAGTTGTTTTTGTCATCGGTTGTGATGCAAGAAGGGTATCAGTAGGATAATCGAAGCTTTGCCAAATAATATTACCTCTGGTGTCCTTCACCACCAAGTTTCCTGTGTCAAGAAGCTCCACTCTATCCGCCTGGGCATTCCTTATGTTGGTGCTCCAGACCACCACGCCGCTGGCATCTGATAGCACCAAGCCTTGGTTCTTGCGCATGGTGATTTTTGACCCACGTCCATTTATGGGTTGGTCCCGATTGGCACTCCACACAACTGTTTTTGCTGCGGAACTTGAGACCCAGATGGAAAATATATATGCATTTGAGCCTACCAGGTAGAATCCACAAGCATAAGAGCTAATGGAGAAGACGGCAACGTGAGATTCATTCCTTGCAAATAATGAATATCCTTTGGACAGAGAGATCGCTGATGCTAATGAAGAAGCAGGAAGGAAAAGAGAGAGCAAGATGAAAGGAAAGAACATGGCAAGAGAGGTTTTCTTCATGGTTCTGAGGAAATAATTTGCTACGAAGTGAAATTAACGTGTTGCACCAATATTTGTCATATACATAAAAATGTTATGCAGTCGAAAAATATTCAGGCATCCAAAAAGTCATTATTTTGACGCGTAAGCGGCCACATCAACCAGCTGCTGTACAAATTTAAAGCACGTCTTGCATGCCAAGATAATAATTCCGATAGAATTGCAAATTGGTCATTACCTTTGAATTCTCAAAAGATAGGTTTGCATCAGTCGCTTTGAAGCTTTGACCAATTGTTTGGATAGGCTGTTAATTAACAATCGATGAAATATGCCCTTCTTTTTTTTTCTAATCGACGTTGATGGTTGGACTTTCCCCTATGAAGCTCATATTAAGATGCTACCTAGTTGTTCCCTGCGTGTGTCCCGAGGGTTTCTCCCCGGGGCACGTCGAGTTATCTTGCTATGTATTTTTCTTTTCAATTCAATTTTATATTTAATTTATTTTCTAAGTGTGGTGGTGGCAGTTTTATAATTTGGGCTCCAAAAAAGTGCACCCCCAGAGATGGTCCTCCACACCACACGTCGCAAACCTACCATCCGAAATGGTGATATAGTAGGGGAGACCCGCTAGTGCTCCCCCGAAACGTTGTAATCATTCATATTTACTCAACAAAGATTTCAAGCTTCCCTAAATCTAACATTGTGCCTCAAGCGTGGGGTGGCAACCCACAAAAGAGTGTCCCAAAGCGGGCCAAGCGATCGAGCGTTACGCCGAGGTGCCCATTTGTTCACAAAAGCCTCCACCGAAGAAGCGTCCGCTCGGGACCGTGCGTCCCAAAAGTTGTGGTATACAAAAAGTGGCATAAGCAAGCTTCCGCAAAGCACTCAAAAGAGCTTGCCTAAACGTTGGGCACGTCTAGACGTCGCACGAGTCGGTCGAGCGAAAAATGACCCCGTGACAAGTTGGTATCAGAGCAGCGTTTCTGGGACTGCTCAAATTGGCGTTCGACGATTAAGGTGGAATGACGTCGAACTCGGAGATAACACATGAACCCGTCGCACTGGAGAATGGCCGCCAGGAGCGAGGGCGCACCCGCTCGTAGGACGTCATGTCCGCCTTCGAGCAACGTCTCGGTCAATTTCAATTGGACGTGGGCGAGATGCAAGACCAACTCGCAATGCACGAGCGAGAGTTGGAGAGGACCGTGGATCTCGCAACGGTGCGAAAGGAGATGGCGCCGTTGTATACACGGCTCGAGTCCATGGAGGCGACGATCATGGGCATGCGGGAGACCTTGGACAATGGTCTCTCAAACATGCGGTTCGAAATGGAGTAAGAGTTCAAGACCATGCAGGAAGAACTCAAGCGATGCTATGGAGATGGGCAGCGTCTCGAGACGCCCGCCCCGCATGAGGCAAGGATTGAAGTGCCAAAGCCGCAGTCCTACAAAGGCGAACGGTCGGCAAAGGAGATCAACGACTTCCTGTGGAACGTCCGAAGGTACATGGAGGCCTTGGACGTGTCGTCTGAAGCCAGGATGGTGAAGACCGCATCCTTCTACTTGTAAGGTGCGGCGAGTCTGTGGTGGCGGTGTCATTGCGACGACGTGGAGCGTGGCATCGTTGATCTCATTGAGAAGTGTGACGACTTTAAGAGGCAGCTTACCAACTACTTCTGCCCTGCCAAGTCGGGGCTGGATGTCAAGATTGCGTTGTTCAACATTTGCCAGAAGGGCACGTTGAAGGAGTACGTGAAAGAGTTCACCGAGCTCCGCCTACAGAATTTCCAAGTGGACGAAGACACGTTGCTGGTGGTCTTCGTGAAGGGTTTGAAGCCATGGACTAGGACGAAGTTGGAGCGATGAGATTACTCCAACCTCCGCTCACTAGTCGCCACTGCCGAGTCGCTCGTGGAGTACACCAAAGCGAGCGCTCCACCACTAAAGCCCTCGAGCAAGGGCAATGGTAATGGAGAGAAGTCCAAATCGTAAGGAAGCAAGCCGCACTATCAAGACAAAGGCAAGGGACACCAAGACAAGAAGCCGAACAATGAAATGTTCAAGAGGGACGGAAAGTCGCCAAAGCCTTGCTACATTTGCAAGGGTTCACATTGGACAAGCGATTGTCCGTAGAAGGCGACAGTTAACGCAATGTATTGCCTCGAAGAGAAGGAGAAGGAGGAGGCGTGTCTAAGTTCGATGCACATCCTCAGCGCCATCAACGCCTCGAAGGGTCCTTCAACGGCTGCTCGACTTTATGCGGACATCGAGTTGAACGGACAAGTCTTCAACGCCCTCATCGACACGGGAGCATCAGAGTTGTTCGTGTCAGAAGTGGTCGTCAAGAAGTTAAAGCTGCCACTACAGAAGATTAATGCCACGTTCAAGACGGTGAACGCGAAGTCTATCTCGACCACAGGAATTTCTCCTGGAGTGAAGGTTCGCATCGGCAAGTGGTCAGGAAGCTTCGACGTGATGGTGACACCAGTGGATGACTACGAAGTGGTGGCGGGCATATCTTTCCTGAGACACATCGCTGCATGTGTCATCCCGCTCACCAACTCGATGGTCATCTTCGACCCCAAGGGACCTTACAACGTCTATGTGAGGTCAGGCGGAGATCTTAAGCAGAAGATCCTCTCCACTATGCAAGTGGCGAAGGGGTTGCGCAAACAGGAGCACACCTTCTTGGCGACCATCATCTTGAAAGATCCGAGGCCCTCCACTCCAACACTTCTCAAAGTCCTTGAAGCCTTTGAGGACTTTGCGGACGTCATGCCCCCGGAACTTTCAAAACGGCTGTCACCGAAGCGTGAAGTGGACCATGTCATCGACTTGGTCACAGGATCGAAAGCCTCACATGGAGTCCCCTATCGGCTCGCCACTCCGGAACTCGCAGAACTCCGTAAGAAACTTACCGAACTATTGGATGCAGGATATGTTCGGCCATCAAAGTCTCCATATGGCACCCCGGTTCTCTTCCAGAAGAAGCATGACGGTTCCCTCCGGATGTGCATCGACTACCGGGCGCTCAACAAACCTACGGTGAAGAACAAGTACCACATCCCCTTGGTGGCAGACTTGTTCGACCAACTTGGCAGTGCAAGATGGTTTACCAAGTTGGATTTTCGTTCGGACTATTGGCATGTCCGGATCATGGAAAATGATGTGCAGAAGGCGTGCGTCACAAAATATGGCTCCTACGAGTTTCTCGTGATGCCTTTCGGTCTCACCAACGCTCCGGCGACCTTCTGCACCCTCATGAACAAGGTATTGCAACCATTCCTTGACAGGTTCGTGGTTGTCTACCTCGACGACATCATGATCTACAGCCACACCTTGGAGGAGCATATCGAGCACATTCGACAAGTGTTCAAGGTGTTGCGGCAGAACGAGCTCTACGTCAAGCGGGAGAAGTGTGCCTTCACTCAACCGGAAGTGCACTTCTTGGGGCATGTCGTCGGAAGTGGAAAGCTGAAGATGGATGGCGTGAAGATTCGGGCCATCATGGAGTGGGAGCCGCCTAGGCGGGTTCCCGACATGCGTTCGTTCATTGGCCTGACGAACTATTATATGCGGTTCGTCAAGGGGTATTCACATGTGACGACCCCTTTGACGAATCTCCTTCGGAAGAATGTGAAGTGGGAGTGGACGCCGACATGCCAGGAAGCATTCGACACCCTCAAGAAGGCCATGACGGAGGAACTGATGCTCGTCCTGCCAAACCACACCAAGCCCTACGAAGTACAGACAGATGCTTCTGACTATGCCATTGGAGGAGTTCTTATGCAGGAGGGGCATCCCGTGGCGTTCGAGAGTCGCAAACTCAACGACACGGAGTGGCGCTACGCCGTTCAGGAGAAAGAGATGACCGCGGTGATTCACTGCCTTAGAACATGGCGGCACTACCTTCTCGGGTCACGATTTCACATCAAGACGGACAACGTCGCGACAAGTTACTTCGAGACACAGAAGAAACTTTCGCCGAAGCAAGCAAGATGGCAAGATTTTATGGCGAAGTTCGACTACGTCATGGAGTACAAGCCTGACAAGACGAATGTCGTTGCCGACATCCTCAAATCGATGGCCAAACTGAGAGGGTGAATTGTATCGTGGAGATCTACTTGCGGCACTATGTGAGTACCAATCAGAAGGATTGGGCAAAGCTACTCGACATCGCACAATTTTCTTACATCTTGCAGCGGAGCGAGTCGACAAGCCGGAGTCCCTTCGAGATTGTGATGGGGCAGCAACCTCTGACGCCTCAGGTCGTCGCCACTTCTTATGGTGGCAAAGTCCCCGCCACTCACCGGATGACGAGAGAGTGGCATGAGCAGAACGACATGGCGAGAGCATGTTTACATAAGGCATCGAAGAGCATGAAAAAGTGGGCAGACACCATCCGACGGGAAGTCAACTTTGAAGTCAGAGACTTAGTCCTGGTGAAGCTGGTCCAGCATCTTCGGCTAAGTGGGAAGAATCTGCACAAGGGCCTCGTTAGGCGTTACGAGAGCCCCTTCAAGATCCTGAAGAAGGTAGGCAATGTGGCCTACAAGTTGGAGCTCCCGCCTCAGATGCAGCAACGCCCCGTCTTTCATGTCAGTCTGCTCAAGCCTTTTGTTGAAGACACTGAAGATCCCGGGCGTGGGGTTTCAAACCACGCCTCGTCGGTCATCCGTCAACAGTTTACTGATCAAGTTGAAGAAGTACTCACCGTCCGCACGAAGAATCGAAAGAAGAAATATCTTGTTCGATGGAGCGGAAGACCGGACGCCGACACAAGTTGGGAGACAGCCGAAGATCTATGGCAGTTCAAGCAGAAGATTGAATAATTCCAAGCTGCAGCTCCAGAGACGTCGCTAACTTGAGTGGGGAAAAATGTCCCGGGGGCTTCTCCCCGGGGTACATCGAGTTATCTTACCATGTATTTTTTTTCAACCAACTTTTGTATTTAGTTTTGTAATTTGCACTCCAGAAAAGTGCACCCCCGGAGATGGTCCTCAATACCACACGTCGCAAACCTACCACCCGAAACGGTGGTATAGCAGGGGAGACCCGCTAATGCTCCTCCGAAGCATTGTAATCATTCATATTTACTCAACAAAGATTTTCAGCTTCCCTAAATCTAGCTTTGTGCCTCAAAAGTGGGGTGGCAACCCACAAAAGAGAGTTCCAAAACGTCCCAAGCGATCGAGCGTTACGCCGAGGTGCCCGTTTGTTCACAAACGCCTCCACCGAAGAAGCGTCCGCTCGGGACTGTGCGTCCCAAAAGTTGTGTACAAAAAGTAGCATAAACAAGCTTCCACAAAGCGCTCAAAATAGCTTGCCTAGACGTTGGCCACGTCTAGGCGTCGCACGGGTCGGTCGAGCGAAAAACGACCCTGTGACACGTGCGTCCCCTCCAGTCCATCAGATACTCTAAATAATGTCAATGAATTAATGCTAAAAAAGGACGAAAATAAATGAATAATTATTTTTCCTATTTTCATATTTTACCATTAGAGATGCTTCAGAACAAATCTACTATATTGTGCAATTGAAAAACAAACATGGTTATCTTATTTTTGCCTCTTGGATTCTCATTGATGCTTGATGTACAAAAAAAACATAGTTATTTTGTTTAATTACAAATAACTTCGAGCAGTAATGAAATGAAATATACTTTTTTCGACTTGTTATAGAATAATTTTTTTCACTGCGCGTCGATCTATTTGCTGCATATTACAGGGTAAAATGAGCATCATATTGCTTTTAAGTTTTACCTATATTTTTATTTTATATATATAGTGCAGTATTGTTTTATTAATGTGGTATTCTGAAAAACGTGTTGGCGTAAATGTGTTACTATTTTTTTTTAAAAAAATACTTCAACTATTGTAATTGGGGACCAAATTTACCAAATTAGTTCTTCATAATGCATATTATAAATCTATTATCAACAACATATACGAGTTAATATATAATATTAACGTAATATAATAAGAAAACTACAATTATAATGATAAATATTTTCTGATCTTTTAGTTTCCTAGTAAAGCTTATTGAATTTAAAGTTTTTATAAAAGGTTAAGTGCCATATAATACTAAGAATTCTTATCCAAATTAATTAGCATGATTTGTACTGAATGAAGTTGTTTACTAATTGGATGGGGCTGAGACTATATTGTCTTTATTGTGATTGTGATGTGTAATATGTTTCGGAAATATTGGGATGACTAGTCAAGCTGATAAAGTTGATATGACATTTTAGGACATATTATTTTTTTACAATTAAATTTAGTAAATGTAGTATATCACAATCCAGGCAACTTGAACATTTGGACTTTTGAATCCTCGAGCTGAAAACAAGAACATCCCAATTTCAAACTTCATTTATGCTCACGAGTCAAGAATGTGAAATTAATAGACCTGATACAAAGAAATTAAAAATCGAAGTCAAGACTATCACTTTATTATATTTCTAAATTTTCCTATTTATTCCACCTATATAGTCATAAACCTAGGCCCGTTTGGTTCAGATTTTTTTTAATTTCTAGATTAGCAAATTTTAATCCATAAAAAGTCTCGCATCATGGTGCTCTCTCCACCGTCTGTTTCATTGTCATTTTTTGTTTAATGAGAAAACAAATCAAAGAGATTATTGAAACTATTTATTTTAAAGATATAACTTGCATGGACTCGTGACTATTAGTTAAATTTAAAAATAATTATTTTGGAACTTGAAATATTACACTGTAATTTTTTTTCGTGCTTTCTATTTTAAACTATTAATATCAATTTCAGGTATACCTAAAGGGGACAGTGATTTTATAAAAATAAAAACAAATTGTATGAAAAAAATTGAAAATATAAAAATAGAAAAAGATAAAAAAAATACTATAAAAGTAATAACATATATATATATATATATATATATATACTATGAAGATAAAAGCAGATTGTGTGATAATATTTCAATTTAATGTCGTCATTACTGCAAGTAATAACATTTAAAAAAAAAGAGTTATGATTTGTGAATTCAATGGCATTAATGCTTCATTTGTTTGGTGATTTATGTATTTATCTATTCTTATTAAAGAATTATTACCGTGATATTCTTAGAGTGAGACGCTTTTTTTAGATATAAATAACTAGTAGCAATAAGTGAGCCGAAGAAGAAAATGCTACTTTTTGGTTTTTTCAAATATAACAATGCCATTTTATAAGTCATAACCAATGTTTTCACAATCGGATCGACGACAAGATCGAATTTGTTGGATCGCAATTGGATCGGTCTGATTGAGTTCGATCGAATTGAATCGCATTATATCAAAACAATATTATTTATAATAATTATAAAGATGTAATATAAGTTATATGAAATAGTATATGAATATTGTACTAATAACTTATTAATAATATTAAAAATTAATAACATGTTTCTTATTTATTAAAAGAGATTATTCATGAAAGGAAAAAGAAGAAAGAAATTGGAGATTCTATAAGGAGAAGAGGCCT